>DVQP01003708.1:0-10469 GCA_018231745.1 Danaus eresimus
AATATAAAATAATCATAATATAATAACGAATCAATTAATTTTCTTCTTTATGTAACTGAATAGAAGGTTAGATTGGAATCATCCAATAATCATATAACATCCATAACTTGAAAGTTTTTGGTATTCTATCATATTATATAATTGAAATAGTTAAATTATGTAAAAATTACACAGTCCTTTAATTAATTGTCTTCTTATAATTGGACTAGTGGTGAAGACCCTCCATCAAAACTATATACATTTATTGATACTAAATTTCATTCAATTAATAGATTTCATTAAATTTCTCAATAAATTTACTTTTATTATCACTCTGTTACGTATGAAAGCCAGGAAATATATTTTTTCAAACAGTTTAATATAATTTTATTTCAATTTTGTGGTCAAGTTTATTTAAGTAATTTTTATTAATATGAAATTCGCTTCTGTGTTTGGTTACAGTAGCGAATGATCTAACAAACTTATAAACTCAACATCCTCATTTCACAAATTAAATTCGGAATGATTGTCTAAATTAAAATGTATGAAAAGTAAAAACTATTATAAGTAAGGTTTCTCTTGAAAACTCAGCTGAGTAACTGACGAATTGACTACACAAAAATTTAAACTCTAGCCTCTACTCGGCACAAAATTTGAAAGTGCAAATAATATAAGCATTTATTTATAATTATTATATTAAAGGAAAGAATGCTTTTCATTATTACAATCATGTCTGTGAATAAATTGTTAGTACTCCAGTGAAGCAATTTGTTGAACTAATTTTAAAGTAGCCTTGTATAAAACAATAGAAATAAAAGCCTCTTGTGCTCGGCCGATTTCAAAAATAGTGGCTTGTCACGAGTACACTCGGAAAATAAAATCAAGCTCAAAATATAAACAGCTATAAGTTTCTGATTTTAATATAGATTTATCCATATACACACAAACTTACACACACATATATATATATATATATTATTAAACAGTATATCAGGATAATTATCAACTTGTATTCATGATGTGTTCCTATAATGAAACCTCTCAGGCATTTGAAATAATATGCGTTTACTCTGTTAAAGAAATAAAACACACAAAACACATTTTGTTCTATAAGTTAGATAACAACTTCTATGGAAAACGTGACAACTAACAATTATTACAGCCTTCTATTGATTTTAACTAAGAAAATTCAAATTCAAACTTTAAAGAATAAAAGCAATTTTTATTATAATTTTGGAATTGTTTATTTGTTGAGAAATACCGTTTTATATTGTAATATGGGAAAAAACGTAGAGGTTCATACCTTTACTAATTATAATAAAATAATTTTATTTAATTGATTGATTTTATTTTCAACATCATTGATATTTAAACATTAAAAGACTTAATATTGACGTATTTAATAATAGATTACCAAATATTACATTTTGATTTCTCTTATCCTTAATATATGAATTTTTGTAACACGATTTTTATAACATTTGTTTAATAGAGGAAGAGGTAGGTAGGGTGACGTCTCTAGAACAGTCTAGATTCAATCAAGAATATTCTTATACAAAATTCTGCATTGAGTGACGATTAAATATATCAGACTACACGAGAAATATGAAGTGGACAAAAAAATGGGGAAAAAAATCAACTCGTCTTTTGAATGCTATGCTAAATACAAATCTATAAGCAGAGGAAAGAATTTATGATAAAACACGTGGCGAAAACTATTTTATATTGAATTAATCGGTATAAGGCTCAGATAAGGATAGACAGAACTCGTAGCGAGGTGTATAAAGAGACATTATAGATGAGCCTCTATACCTTTTAACGATTTGCATATTGTATGAATTTAATATAATTGCGTTTATTTGTTTTCGAGTTAAAAAATAAACATTGCATAAGTTTATTTCTATATATTATTATTTTTTAAGATATTGGTTAATTATAGGGTTTTATCAGTTTTCTTTACTTGTAGACAATGACCTTTTCACACTAAACTCCCGTTACGAAATGTACTGCGAGTTATTTAATAATAATATTTAAGCTGTACCTTGACTGTCAATTGCATATTGGGTATCAATAAAATTTTAATTTTTAATCATTTTATTTATTTAGCCACATTTGTTTTTCACAACTGAAAAATGTTATCAGTTTTATTATACGTAAGATGTTTTGGTTACATGATGTGCATATGTTGGGTAATAAGATTTAAGATTTTCCCGAGTTTTATTCATTTAAATGAAAGTAATATTTTTCGGAAAAACTACTGAAAAAACTACATACTTCCGACGTTTCGGTTGCTTTACAGCATCCGTGAACGGGCAGACGAGATGTGGATGTCTGTCAGTTGGTCCTGTTATAAATAATATTATCATGTTGGAGTTTGTAGTTTTTTCAACAAAAATAAATACGTGTGGTTTATGTGAAAAATATTGGTTTCATTTAAACATACGTAGTATTTCTGTAAATATATACAATGAGTTAATTATTAAGAGTTTAAACGATCATTCTGAAAATATCTTTTTTACGTGTTTTGTTTTGGAAAGTGTAAGTTTCCTATCAGTGCTTCGGTGCAGTTTTATTTTATAGACATAATTCAACGAGTCTTATTAATTTTATAAAAATAAATACGTTTTTTTTCATTTCATTGGTCGTTTTAAATATATGTCAATCTTCATTTTCCAATATATATTGCAAATCTTTTAAGTTAATATGTAAACAAGATAAAACTCTAACACATTAAACTTACAAAAACCACTTGTTGTAAAAATTAATTATAATGTTTCTATTTATATTGAAATGATAAAACTAAAATTTTAAATAAAAGTTATTATAATTACAGTATATAGGATTGTCGCTTAACAATATTAAATTATTATTATTAAATAACAAATCTCAATAAACAAAAAAAAATTACATATTATAGTATCAAATAGCTATTCTCGTAATAACAATAAACAAATAATTTGTATAAAATAAATATATAATTTTATCTAAGTTTTATACTTTAACTTCTTGATATTTTTTATAAGTTTTTTTCAATTTCTTTTTTCTTATTATTTCTATATACGTAACATTTAAAGACTTGGAGAAATGGAATCTCAATCAGCAAACACAGTGGGACCGCAGCAATTAATGATATTAGTGTAACCTCAACAGTCAACAAATTCTGAAAAAAAAAAGCTCCTTAAAATGGTTTGATGATTGTTTCGTGTTAAAAATAGAAAACTAGGAACTGATAATGATCGTATATGTCAACAAACATTAAAAACTTACCATGTTCATATCGGAAACAAAAAATAAAGAACGGCTCAATCCTATATACATTCTTATTAATACCATGTGAATAATATAGACGGAATACGACAGACGGCTTGGTATTATCCACATATCCCATTCTAATACTCTCCGAAAAACATCTGAAAAATAATAATTTAATTTTATCAATAAAATCTCAACAAAAAACTTCAACAGGCCAAACGAAATGAAAAGAAAGAATAATAGCTTATAATTTAGTTATAAGTCTTACTTTCTATTTTAAATATCATTCCTAATAAAAGCAAAGCTATCAGGGATGAGAATAATGGTTTGATTAGAGCCGCATACGCGACGCGTACTGAAAGTGGATCGCGGGGGGCATCACGATAAAACAGCTCTCCTGAGAACATGACGGCTGTTGTCAGGGGTGCTAGCGCCCAGTAAATATATTTTAGCCCCTGTAAATAATAAAAATCTATTACAGGAGTAAAAAATAATGTTTATGTACCAGAAGATATTTAGCGATTAAAATTATCTACAATTGATTTTTTTTAAATAAAAATCCATGCACTTTATTTTAAAAGTAAAATAACCAATAAATTATTGTTTTAAATTTAATATTAAATTTGTGGTGTACAACTTTTGAAGATCATTGTGTCAGAAAAGTATTCTCAAAATGACATATAATGATCTCCATGAGACATTAATGCTCAGAATATTCCCGTATATAAAGAAGTATAACTTTTGACAGTAGCCAAGTTATTAGCAATTAGTTATATATTGAATCTTTAACAAGCAATCATACATAAAATATTTTAAAAACTACAATATAGAAGCACATTTACATAACTCACTCTACTCTGTGGTACTTGTAATCCGGTTTTCCGTTTTTCATAAACATAGTAACCAAGCATCATGCCGATGATAAAGCTAGGTATATTAGCGTGGCCCATTTTATACGTCTCGTTAAAAGTGGGGCCGGTCCAAAATAGCGTCTTGATTTCTCTAAAATATTTGCAATAAGTTAAAATATAAGTAAGTTGAACTTTAAGACCTAATTAGTTTGAAAATAACTTATTAATAATAGTATTTTGATTGTAGGCAGTAGTTTATTTATTAAAAAAATGAATTATAAATAAGTTGCATACATACCCAGGAGCCAAAATTAATATTGGATCCAAATCACGAACGTAAGTGTGAATAGCTATCGCAGCAATCCCTAAGAATAAAACACTAGTCAACACAGGTCTCCTCAGGCTCTTCTTCTTCAAAATCACGCATAAAATTATTCCCAAGCAATACAATTGCATATCGGCTCCAAGATACCTACAGAGACAATTTAATGTATAAAATTTTATTGCTGAATAGAAACTATTAGCTATCACGATTTGTTGTGGCATTATTTACAATAACTGATGTAGCGTGAAAAGATTTAAGAATCTAGACATTTAATTTTCTCATATCTTTGTAAGAAGATAACTCTAATGTCATACCAACAGTGCGCTAAGCATTGGGAGTTATATTTGTAGTTGTTTATGTAAAGTAGATTGCGCCACCATCCACTCCTACAGTGAGAGTACAGCACATTCCCAGTATCCTTACAGTTGTATGAAAAATAAATAATAATATTGAATCATTTATATGTAATAGTAAAAGACATTGCCCTATTTTAAGAAAAAAGGATAATGAATAACAAAAAAGTCAATTTATGAAATTTACAATAAAAATCCTTAGCTACCTGCCACAGCGGCCCGGGTCCTAAATATTTTATCCATGTAGCACTTACTGCTATAACAACGGCATAGACTGGTGTTATTCTGATAAAACAAAATTGCCGTTCATTATTTAAAATATATGCATAAGATTTACACTTATGTAATGGGTGTTACCTTAAAAATCGCGATATAATACCACTGGGGATGGAGTACCAGTTAATTTTATTATTCTCCATATATATCTCGGTATTGTGAGCCAACAGAAATCCCGAAATAAGAAAATTAATCTGAATTCCAAGTGACCCAGTCATCAGTATATTCTGTCGTACATTATAGAATGACTAGAACAAGCAATAGTTGAAGTAAGTAAGAAGTAAATATTTTTTTTTCTAGACTACGTAAGATTACTAACTAGTTCCAAAACATGAAGATTTTCGCCTGCACGCATATATGGCCACGTGACATGAACCATTATCACACCGACGAGAATTAGACATCTAAAAAATATGAAATAAATTATTTATAACATTTTTTTAAGATCTTCTTTATAATTTCATATTATTGCACAGCACGTTTGCTCAAGGCGGATTGACGATTTCAAAATTATAATTTGAAATTATAAAGTCCCGGTTTCCTCACGATTTTTCCTTCACCATCTGTCAGTTGGGTCTTAATACTCTGAGAAAGTATATATGACTCGGAAAAATCACAATTGTTCTTGTCAGGATTCGAACCCGCAGCCTCTTGTACTAAAGGCAGTTTTAACTCTAGGCCACCACTACTACGTTTTTGTGTCTACGTTATTAATAATTAATTACTTAAAATGTATCGACAGCAGTAAAGATGTTATCAAAAGTATGTATGTTTAATGTTTTATACCGAATTCCATTTAGTCCCTTAAGGTATTCTATATGACTGTCTGCATTTAAATTATAAGATGTAAGCTTCTTCCAGTTTCGTGTAATTGAGAAACAAAGCAGATATTTTTTTTCTGTAACAAATACATATTTTATACGAATACTAAATATTTAAAATAAATAATGCTTTAGTTAATAACTAGTACCTTTTTTATTTTCTTCACTGTTGTTATCGTAGATAGTTCCAGCAATGTTTAACAAGACAATCGTCAATAGAAGTATAGCGATAGCTATATCAGATTTATCGAGGTCTCTCTTAGAGTCAGAGAGACCGTGACAATTGAATCTTGTCACTTGGGTACTCAAACCATATTCCTTCATAAACGTATCATTAATGCATCTTTCAATTGATGTCTTCATTTTCGTACGGTCTATGTAATTTTGGCACCGCTTAGTAAAGCAGATACCGTGATTCAGTTGGGAATGATTGTAATGTGTACATGTGTGTTCCGAATATTCCTAAAATATCAAAATTGTTACTACAGATGGTAATTTTATGTAAGAAAATATTTATACGGACAAACATACGTGAATCATTGTTAGCAGTTCATTTTCTTTGTCGGAAATCAGATTGAAATCCACGTTACAATAAACATCGGTCGGCTTTTCAAGACAGGTTTTGTAATCATCAAGTTTAAATACAGGAGGCATACGGTTATACTCAGTGTCTACAAATAAATTAGAATTAATAATATAGTAAGAGTATATATACTATTGCAAAAAGAGTGATATTTACTTACCATTTAGATAATAAATCACCCCATTTATTTCGGTCACTAACATCGCTATTGTTAATAAACATATCTTTGGACACATGTTTAACATCTTAATGATCAAAACAATATACGAATTCGAATATCACAAGTGATGCATCCTAAATGTATAAGCGTGTGTACGGTTCAGATAAAAGTAACAAAGTAAAGATTTTATTTAACGTAACTTCTTATAAGAACCACGTAACTGATGAGAGTAATATTTTTCAAGGACTGAAAAAATATTTGACTTTATCCTACTGATAAGTCTAAACTTGTATTCGGATATGGATACTTGAGTTTTTATATATTATGTTAAGTATTTTTTTATACCATGTAATTATATTTAATGACACCACGACCGTGTGTATAATATAATTGATTTCAAATACATCATAATAATATTTAAGATTTTTATGAGTAACTATAATAAATAAGACTGTATTTTTGTCGCTCTTTATAGGTTTCTAAAAATTTATCGAATCGTCTCCGCGTTAAATAAAATGAATAATAATAAATTCATTTTATTTAAATTTATTATTTTCTGTATGACAGCCCTTTCATAACTGTCGTTAATTTAGGAAAGAATATATTTTTCTTTTCATGCGACTGTAAAGGAAGTATCTGGTTTTCTCGCGTATTTTAAATTATGGTTGAGTTATGAGAAGTTTGAGAAATGAAGAGATTTTGATAAAAAATGATTCCTTCTCTATGATCAATATATTTAGATATATTCTTCAAATAATTCGTTGGCATTATTGCGGCTAGATTTATATATTGATATAAATCTAGTCGAACTAATCTACATGCCATCTAGATTCAGTGATGTTTGTTCACGGTCAATTTGACTAATGTTCAGAAAGATATATTAAAGAATCTGATGTTTTTTTCCTGAGGTTTTATTATGATGAACCAAGAATTTGATTTGAAGTATCATGTACAGGCCTGCTATTCTCGTACGTGATGGATACTAGATGAAAATTCGTGCACGTCACATGATTTTTGCAGAGCAACCTTCTCGCAGTTCCAGCTCCTCAGATTTCGGGTAGGCTAATGTATAATCTGCAGTCACCCTTGGAACAAAATTATCAGCTCGAGGATAAAACTTTGTCACAATTAAAGACAGCTAGGAATTGATTTTATACCATTGAAGGATAGAAAAATTTAAAAACTAATCAAGGTAAAATAATAAACAAATATTTACAAAAACATCGTGAGATCGTTTTTCGTTTCGCTGGTCTCAAGTATGGACGTTCAGGGAAATAAGTGTAACCTTTTGTTAGTTTTCCATAAAAAAATAACATAAAAGATTATTTCGTAGTTAAAAAAATCTCGGATATGTTAGTAATACTCTATAAGAGGACGCTTGGAGAGTTGTTTATTAAAAAAGTTTACCCTGAAAAGGTGGAATTTCTTACGTCATCATAGAAAAAAATTGTGCCTAATACATTTATTACAATTTTATAGGTTGCGTTGCTGTGATACGTAAGTGTGAAATATAAACTTAATATAACATAAGTGTGAAATATAAATAAGGAGGTCATCATTTGAGCTCATCGGATTATGAGCAAGGAATAATAAATTCAATATTTGCATAATCTTTTTAAATAGTAAAGCATTGATTTTAAACGAAACTCATGATAAAAATAATTTGTTTAATTGCGTTTTTAACATTGAAGTAAAATCTAGCAAATATTTGAATAAAAATGTAAATTAGAAAACGATACAAAATAAAATAACCATCGACGCACGCAGCTTTAATTTTAACAAATATATAAAACTATTTCTAGTCAATAACTTTTTCGTAGCCTCTTTTAAATGTTATAATATGTCAGAAACGAAAAATTTACATAGGATAGATATACATATGTATGTATATGCTAGAATAGTAGATGTTCGAAATGGACTTTGTAAGAGGAGTGAAACACGGCAGTTTGGCAGTTGTATCTCAGTAACCGTAAGAGCTATGCTGAACTCGTGGTACATTCCGAGGTACCACAGAGTCTAGGTCAGAAAATCGGTGGAGACTGTACGGAAAACATATATTGCGATAGTCTTACGGATCAGATTCCTGTCAGAAAACATTACTTCGTTTCTTTTCAATTCACTGCTCACTTTGAATTGATTTCTATTTTTGATTCAGGGCGTTACTTGTAAGCGAGACTGTTATATATTTGTCCTTTACTTGCTGCTCGATCACCGTACATTACCTATAAATAAGGTTTGAAAATAAAAGCTTCGTTGTTGTTTATATAATACACTACATATTTATCATTCAGACTTAAAGCAATTTTAATAGAAAATTAAAAATTTTCTCTAGCCAACCATACATAATGTAAGTAAAACAATAGACGAAGTATATTTCTTTCACATCCAAAAAGATATTTCGTTGCATTAAGTGAAGAGGATTGTTATTTCTGATAATAATACTTACTGTTTCTGATCATTCCGTTTTTGAAGCACATAAAGTTGCACAGTAATAAACAAATTTTAGTAGTGTTTTTGAACTGAGAATCATATTTATAGTCCGACAAAGTAATGAATAGAATCATATTTGTAGTCTGACAAAGTAACGAATAGAATAAATTAAATATTTGTAGTATACAATGTTATATACCCTTGAAGTTTCTATTACGATCATGATCTTATATATCTTATATCAGTTCGTACTTATCTCTTATTATAATATAAATTTTAGATATTTTTTTTTAGTATTTGATGTTTATGTATGTTCACCTTATGTAAATATTGAGGAGTTAGTTTTCCACAAGAGATATTACTATTTTAATAAAAAGAGTTTTGGATATAAAATTTATATTCACAATGAAACCAAGATGAAACAACCTCAAGAGTGACGAGAATGTTATGATATATGTAATTTTCACGTGTATACATTTAAATGAACCTTAGTTTTTGGAGACTCCGCGGTTTTTTTAATTATTTTATATCTAAGTGATCCCGATCTTTAGGTTCCTTACAATAACATTAATCACCGGTAGACGAGATGAAAGAGTCTTTTACTTAAGACTTCCTTTCTATTATTATCAAGGGTACTGACAACGCAACACTTATTTTATCAAAAACGTTAAAGGGTTTAAAAGTATGTTTTTTTTTGTTTATGTAAAAATATTGTATATACAAAAGATTATAAAAATATTACCGGATAAGATTGAATAGTAGTTGGACTGTAACATATTTCATTTGCAAGACTTTCTCATAAAACTAATTATAGGGTTACTGTTTTCAAAAAAATAAAGTAACTTCGCTTATTTCCTCACATGCATGTAAAACAATGTCATCGAATTTCTATAACTCCATTGGAACTTTTCAAACCAACAATTTTATTGGCTTTGACAAAAAACATTTGAAAATGTTTTTGAAACTTCAACATTGTGTTCTAAGTTATTTTATAAAAATATTTTTCAAAATCTTTGGATATTAATCGATAAATTGGTTTACTTTCAGTGATATTTTATTTTCCCAATTCAGTCATATTGTTTAGTGAAATTATAAAGAAAAATGGTTTCCAATAATAAAATTCTTTTAATATAACTGTATCACGTTTTAAATTGAGTAATTCTTTACTTAATATGTAATAATAAATTTATTTTAAGCTATTAAAAGATAAATTTGGTTAGTTTGTAAGCTGAAAAATACAGTAAACAATATCTGTTGCCTTTTCGTGAAACTTTCTTTGAAATATCAACATTATGAAGCGTCATTCGATTTCTCAAGTATTTCTTAGTCAGATGATTTAGTGACAGAGGAACTACCTGAGGAAAAGCCCTTTCAGTGGAAAATATTATTTGATAAATCGTTATTAAATTGAAGGAGCAATAGCATAACTAATTTTCAGG
>DVQP01003709.1:0-10467 GCA_018231745.1 Danaus eresimus
ATTGTAATGGGCCTCAAAGAAGCCCTTCTAAGCTTAATTTACTCCAATGGACAGTCCACCACCTCTTATAACAAAGAAAATTGTATGTAGCAGACTTAGAGCAAAGACCTATTGGTTAGGTTGTAAAGCTTTGTTGAAAGAAGCATAAATCGTTCTAAAATGTATATTTTTCCATCAGTAGCTATAGATTTTCAAATATTGATATGGGTTAACAGGCATTGATGGTATCTACACCATATGTATTTGTAAAAATGTATTTATATTAACTGATCATTTTAGTGATGTAGATGTAGATGTATTGTTTTTTAAAATGAAATTTATTGTTAAGTGAAGCCCATTCAATAATTTCACATTATTAGGATGTGAATTATTTTTTATATTAATCCTTTGCACCTCATTGTCGCCATATTTGCGACATTAAAAAGACATTGCATAGTCTGGAGTGCAAAGGGTTAAAAACTAATCTAAGGTAACGCTAGTCATTATATTTGATTCATCTTTATATTTAAGATTTATTTATGTGGTTTCACAATCGAACGATTATTTGTACAGATGTACCTAATTCTACAAAAATCTTCGTTTTTTTTTTTCTGTGCATTGATATAATTTAATATTGATCGTGATTGCAAACAGCAAAACCTGTATTAAAGGACAAACATATCGTACTTCAGAACTATGCGGTCAATCTTCAAAGTTCTTTGTAAAGTGTAAACGATATGAAAGCTGTGCGCCTTATCTAAATATCTGACATATAACTGTCAAACAGCTATTTAAAATTAGATAGAGCATTAAAAAGTTTATGTTAAAGGAAATTGTTAATTTTTGTTAATTGTTTATTGGTAATATTTTCCGCACATATTTCTTGCCTTTTTTTATTTCATGAGAACTTTCTCATCAAAGTTAAAGGCACATCTATGAAATTATGATGGTAAATGAGGATTTATTTTTATATACCTATAAAAGAATTTTAAAAACGCATATTATTTATCAAGTTTTTTATCGGTAGAATTATTTTTCCTTCAATTTCGATTCAATTTATAATGTTTTTATACAATAATGTGTATTTTAAGTATTTAAGTAAATTTTTGTCACATTCTGGAAGCTCCTTAGGAATATCAGGAGTTACGGCTGCAACTTAAGTTGCCTCTGGCTTTCATTCACCTGCAACTAGATCAGTTCAAACTTTCTATCGACAACTTTCAATCCATAGTCTTTTGGTGAAACATTTTTGCATTGAGTTGAGATTGAGAGGCAGTAATAGATAAAGAAATAGACAGAGGAGTAGAATGCGAAATGGAAATACAAACAATACGCAGCTGCATGCATTACAGTTTGTCATCGTTAAATTTAATAAATTATAAGTGTTCAAGTTTTATTATATATTTTTATTATTTTATGAACTTAATAATTTTATTTATGATCCTTTATCCTCAATCAGTGGCCGCGTACAAGATGTCCTCCGTAGTCCGAATTATATCGGCCAGTTGTTAGAGTCTAGTGTTATGTCTGAAGAAAAAAAGGTAACTCGAGCTATAGGATGTCACATTTTTTTATTCAAAAATTAAAATTATATCAACAATGTGAAAAACCTATATAAGTATTATTGTTTTATATTTTAATTAGCAACGGAGACATTAATTCTCAGTTTCTTCAAAGAATTTGTGTTTTAATTTTTGGGTTGTTATTGTTCATGGAATTTCAAATTTTGATAGCAATAATTCATAAAGAAAGGCAGACAAAATAAAGCACACATTGAAATACAATTAATTTAACGAGATCTAACACTTTCGGAAGTATTTAATTTATTATTTTTAAAAATTACACACCCTCGACGTTTCGGTTACTATGCAGGAACCATGATCAAGGACAGACGAGGTATGAACGAGGTAGCCTAACCGGCACATTTTGTTAGCTATTTCCACGGATAATAAACAAGATGAAGCACGTGTAGCCAAGACATTATGGTCGGCCGGTGGCGCTCTTATTTGAGTGTCAATTGAGTTATGTCATAATAAGCTTATAGGAATTGTTTTGAGAAAGTAACCGCATTTATATATATATATACTCTGATGAAGGCGTGTAAATAACGAGAGACTATTTTATGAAGAAGGAATAATTTATAAGTATAAACGTAAACGGTGGCTATCAACAACTGCTGAAAAATTTATTTTCATACACCACAACTTGCCATTGATAGATATTAAGTAATAATATGTTAATTGGTTTGTGAAATAAATGTTACGTTATGTTACGCAATTTCATGAATGTTTTTGATGTTTTGTTTTTCGGTATTTACCCAATACCGATTCGACAAATAAATGGCCGAATAGCCGAATGCCGAATATCTTGATATCTCATCTAATTTTTTCATATTTTATTCACAATTGCCCCATAAACATCATGCTTTACCCAGACTTACCTCTCCTCCAAATCGGTAGTCTATCTTGTTGTTTTCGAGACACAGTAAGATAGACAGACATACTTTTATAATATGTTGATATTAAAAGTTAATGCCGTATTTGTATTCGCTCTAAGTTAACGTCATTAAAATTACCAATGATGAAATATAAAGTGTATGAAATGATTTAGGGAGCCAGTTCGTAGCCAGTATCAGCTGTAGCAATGACACGGTCATGCTGGAGTGTCCTCTAACCCGTGGAAGTATAAATCATAAAATGATATCCGAAATTTCATCCCAGCTCCGAGGTCGTATGGTAAAATTTCCTGGGAAAACATTACTCATTGAATGACAAACGGGAACGATGCTAACGTAGCGTGAGCTATGTCGATGCTAATGCTAACTTGTGACACGCATAACCTTAATCCGAATATTCACTGTCACGCTGCATTGGGGAGTTTCTAGTTTTTGATTTATAAATCCATGTTGTCACTGTCACGTTCATAGATTTAAGAATAAAAAACCGTAAACGCTCCCTATGCAGTGACGTACAAATTTGGAGTTAGTGTCTTCAGCTTCGTATTCTCGGCTCATATCAGATAAGTTTGTTTTAGTTACAATGTAATCTTTATTTTATGATATAACGTAATATTTCAGTGTCTTATCTCTTATTATTTATACATAATTTGAACTCCTGTTTGTCGATGTCTGATAAATTAATACACGTGCCTACATTATAGTATTTTATTGTAATTAGTAAAATAATAATATTTTGATCATGGTTATTGACTTCATATTAAATTGACTTACTGTCGTCTTTGGCCTCGGCCTACTTATGTACGAATGATATTGTTTCGTGTCAGGTAATACTAGTTTCTTATTTATAAAAAGAATAGCTTCTAACTGCCCTTTGGATCGTTATTTTAATGCATCTTCTCTAGCCTTTTCCTGCATAAAAAACAGATGAAGACGCATCACGTTGAATACCTCTCAAGGCAATAGAATAATAGTTTTTAGGTTACCATGAAATAGTTTCATTAAATAATTTCAAAAATAATTGTATAAAATTTTATCTTTAACGCTTTTTAACTCGTTTAGATGTAGGTAAATAATAAAGAGTTCTAGGAAAAGAATTTATTAAAAGCTACTCTTTTAATTTATGATTTATTAATATTCAAACATTTTACCTTGTAAATAATAAACTACTGCCTTATAAAAAAAAACAAATAAGTGAGTGGAAAAATACTTGCTAGTTATTTAATTTATTATTTACAAGATCTATTATTAGCTAAATATCTACCAAATATATTTACGCATTATGTCAATAAGAAACTTTATATGCGTGATGCTGATGTGGACACTAAATAAATGTAAAGATCTGTAGTATAAGTAATTCCGTTATTAAAGAGACAAATTACTATATATTATGACGTAAAAGTTTCATATATTTTGTACAAACTATATAGCATGTTATGTTACATACTTTTAAATGTGTGTGTAGGTACAATGTTCTCAGCACTAAGATTTCTTAATAAAGAATTAGTCAAACAAAAGCTAGTAATGTCATAGTATATAATATAGTACGAAGTATGTGAACCTTATACGTAATTTAGTCATGTATATTACAGTCAAGAAGATAGAATTTAATAACCCCGTATTTTGATATTTTTAACAATTCAATGTCAATTTTACTAAAAATCACGAATCGGTTACATATAAAACAAATCTGAAAATGCTTTATTTAAAACTCGCCTGGATTTAAACAAAACTAAGAAATACTAAACAATGGATAAGAAACTTTAAAAAAAACGTAGTTACAAAAACAAACGACAACAACAGTGAATAAACTTTTGTAACCCTTGGATTAACCAAAAATTTTATTTCAAAATACAATTTAACTATTAAATCTGTTATTATTTTATTTCTCTGTTTTCAAGCCGTCCATATTTCGATAGATTTACGCTCACCCTCCCCCCTCCATATGTTATGCGTTCTCCTATAATCCATTCATAGTTAGTATCTAGTATATCGACAGCACAGTGCGCACGTGGATCGTTCTAGGTACGGATATGTTTTCGTAAAAACCTCGAAAAATTTTGGGTTCTGTCGTCATGGATATTATTGAAAGTTATCTGCCAAAGGAAAGAGTTACTACGCTGGTGTTTTTCGTTAACGGAAAGAAGGTATTGCACATAACTTTATTATTAATTGAAATTCCATACACTTTGTTACGATTGTTATGTTTTATTGAGTATTGTAGATATTTTACTTTTATTCTTAACAATCAGTTATTATATTCATATTTACAAAGCAATTTAAGTTGAGAAATTTATAAAAACAGTTTCATTAATTGATAATTAAAGGTGACCGATAAACAAATTGGTGCATATACATTTTCAAAACCATTCTCATATTGAATAATATATTGTGCAATAAATGTTTTAGTGTTTCTTAAATGATCTCAGTTAATAACAATGGACAGAAAATCACAACAAAGATCGCGACTATTAAAAATAAGAGTTGGTACCTGCTTTATTTGTATTAATTTAATACATTACATTAATATTTATATTTTTATATATTTACGAGATACATTTACCATTTTGCGTCATTTTCACGGAAAAAAATAAATGTCAGGAAGGAAAAAGCAAGAAATATTATCTAGTTTTTTATGTCTTACTTGAAATAATTTTACTGGTTACACGGAGTTCATAAAACTTCACATTCTTTGCAGGTGACCGAGCCAGAGCCAGATCCGGAATGGACGTTACTCTGGTATCTTCGTCGGAAGCTGCAGCTGACTGGAACGAAGTATGGCTGCGGAGAAGGCGGCTGTGGCGCCTGCACTGTGATGCTGTCACACTACATAAGACAGGAAGAACGGGTTCAGTATCCTTTTAAGTTAAATTATTTAAACGCGGACGACTTCACCAACACGTTTAAGTTTAATGTAACTTAAGAGACCTTTATAATATAGGCTGACCGTGTTTTGCCTTGAACCATGTGTCTTTAACTTCAATATACATATTTTGTTTATATATTAATTATGATTATATTTGTATTAATAATTATGAGCCCTTAACCTCGACATCAGTCATATAGCCGTAAATGCATGCCTTACTCCACTTTGCTCTGTCCATGGATTAGCGGTCACTACAGTTGAAGGTATTGGTAATGCTCAAGATAAATTACATCCAATCCAGGAGAGGATTGCGAAATCGCATGGATCGCAGTGCGGATTCTGTACACCTGGAATTGTTATGTCCATGTACGCTTTGCTAAGGAATAAAAACAAAATACACTATGATGATATCGAGGAAGCGTTACAAGGTAATCTCTGTAGGTGTACTGGTTACAGACCTATAGTCGAAGGTTTTAAAACTTTTACTGAGGAATGGAAAATTATGTCCCAAACGACATGCAAAATGGGTAATGATTGTTGTCGACTGAAACAAAATGGTGAACAAAAAGGTGTACATATTGAAGAGAATGATGTGCTCTTTCATGAATCTAAATTTAAACCTTATAACCCAACACAAGAACCAATTTTTCCACCAGAATTGAAACTCGTTGAGGAGTACAATGAACAGTTTCTGTTCTTTAAAGGAAACAATTGTGTGTGGATACGACCACAAAGGTTGCAGCAATTGCTTCTGTTAAAAAAAGAATTTCCGTACAGTAAAATTGTTGTAGGAAATACTGAAATAGGCGTTGAAGTGAAGTGTAAGAAAATGACTTATCCTATTTTATTGTCTCCTCAGTTAATAACCGAGATGCAAGGAATTAAAATAAATGACACCAGTATCACAGTAGGCGCAACCGTATCACTTACAAAATTACAAGATTTCCTGCAAAATATGATTTCAAAAAATCAAAAAGAAAACATGAAAGTATTTGATGCGATAGTACAAATCCTTTATTGGTTTGCGGGAAGTCAAGTTCGTAATGTGGCTTCAATTGTAGGCAATATTATAACCGCCAGTCCAATATCTGATCTAAATCCGATATTGATGGCATCTGCATCTTCTTTGAATGTCTGTGATAGTGAAGGAAACATGCAAAAAGTGGTGATAGATGAAGCATTTTTCAAATCGTATAGAAAAGTTGCATTAGGAGATGACGCAGTTGTTATCTCTTTGGATATACCTTTTACAGAGGAATTTCAATTCTTTAAAGCTTACAAACAATCCAGACGAAGGGATGATGATATATCAATAGTAACAGGAGTATTTAATATTGCAATTGATAAGTCCTCTAAAAAAGTTAAACAAGCAAAATTGTGTTTTGGGGGTATGGGTCCGACAACCGTTTTAGCTAGAAAATCATCTGATATAATAATCGGTTCTATTTGGAATAAAGAATTGCTTGATAAAGTGTTCAAGTCTCTGAATGAAGAATTTAAATTAGATATTTCCGTGCCAGGAGGAATGGCCGACTATCGAAAATCACTTTGTTTAAGTTTATTCTTTAGATTTTACAATTATGTATGGAATGAGGTTTATTGCAATGGTTATACAAGTAAGAAGGATAGTTTATGTGCTACGGAAGTACTGCCACGTATAATGCCGAGAAGCTCGCAATGTTTTGAAATAATCAAATCAAACAAGGATAGAGTGGATGGACTTGGAAAACCTATTCCTCACGCATCAGCCGTAAAGCAAGCTACGGGGGAAGCGATGTATTGCGATGATATTCCTACAGTGGACGGAGAACTGTATTTATCCCTCGTGTTAAGCACAGAGTCTCACGCCAAAATAATATCTATTGATTCTAGTAATGCGCTAAAATTATCAGATGTGGTAGCGTTCCTTTCAGCTTCAGATTTGTCAAGCGAAAGAAATAAAATGGGACCGATATTTCGAGATGAGGAAATATTCAGTAGTACCATCGTGACCAGTCGTTCTTGTGTTATTGGAGCAGTTGTCGCTAAAACAGAAAGTGCCGCTAAAAAAGCGAAAGATTTAATTAAAGTTACTTATGAAAAACTAGATCCTCTCATAATAACTATTGAAGATGCTATACGCTGCCAATCATATTTCGATGGTTATCCACGGATATTATCAAAAGGAGATACAAACAAAGCATTTACTGAGGCACAACACATTAGGGAAGGTTATGTTAGAAGTGGACCTCAAGAACACTTTTATTTAGAAACCATTTCTGCGTTCGCCATAAGAGAAGAAGAAGAATTGAAAATAATATGTACATCTCAAAATCCAGCTGACATAGCGGTGGGTATAAAATATTTATTTTACAAGGAGCTATGCTTAGTCAAGAAGTGATTAATTTATAATATGCGAAATTAACTTGATTTTCTTTCACAAAACTAGCATATAGCCGCAGAAACGCTTGGGATACCAAATCACAAAGTAGTTTCCAAAGTTAAACGAATTGGCGGTGGATTTGGTGGAAAAGAAACGAGGGCTGCAGTTTTAGCGATACCAGTTGCTATAGCTGCTTATAAATTAAAGAAACCCGTAAGAGCGGTATTGGACAGAGACGAAGACATGCAAATTACGGGTTACAGACATCCATACCTCATTAAATATAAAGTAGCGTTTGACGATCACGGTAAAATATTGGGTGCATCTTATGATTTATACGCCAATGCTGGCAATTACATGGATATTTCATGTTCGGTAAGCTTTTTTTAATTTAAAAATATAGCGTTCTTAAAAAAAATGTTCTAAGAAGTTAAAACATATATATTATTTTAGTGGCTATTCGTATCAATAAAGAATATTTTTAATGAAATACTATGACTCAGTCATCATTATATGATTAAACGATTGCAATTATACTTGTTTATTTTCTGAATCTGAAGTAAAAAAAACAACTTTTTAACTTTCTCGTGCAATATTTTATAATGTTAAGTCGAGACTTTAATGTTTTTGCCTCCTTATAAAAGTACTGCAGCTACAATATAAAGATGTCATGCTTTAAATTGTGAGTTTGAAAAAAAAAATAAGCAAAAAAAATAATTAAAAAACTGAAATGAATAATCATTCGTTATTTATTTTGTTCAATAATATAAAATATGCAACTTCTCGATTTATATCTAAGCCTAAAAGTTTATTCAATGTTAATTTTGGCCTGTTACGGAAACAATTACGTTTTGATGAAAGATTTTTTTTGCGTTACAGATGATGGAGAGAGCTTTATTTCACGTAGATAATTGTTATTTTATTCCTAACATACAAATAAATGGATATCTCTGTAAAACTAACACACCTTCGAACACAGCGTTCAGGGGATTCGGGGCCCCGCAGGCGATGATGGCGGCCGAGACTATGATAAGGGATATAGCGAGTGCATTGGAAAAAGAATACGAGGAAATAATTTCCGTGAATCTCTACGCGGAAGGATCGCTTACACACTTTAATCAAAGACTTAGTTATTGCACATTACCTCGATGCTGGACCGAGTGTATCGAGCGATCAAATTATTGGCAAAGAAAGCGGGATATTGCAGAATATAATAGGTAGCTCATTATATTTATTTCGTAAACCCACAATGTCCTTGATAAAATCAACGGTTATTGATTATTGATTATTTTTTAGATATCAAAGATGGAAAAAGAGAGGCATTAGTATAGTGCCAACAAAATATGGTATTTCATTTCAAGGCGATCTTCTGATGCAAGGTGGCGTTTTACTATTAATTTATAAGGACGGATCTGTTCTACTATCACTTGGAGGTATAGAAATGGGCCAAGGTCTTTTTACTAAAATGATTCAAGTCGCCTCTCGGGCTTTAGAAGTTGATGTCACGAAAATACACATAAGTGAAATGGCCACAGACAAAGTCCCTAACAGTTCACCAACAGCTGCTAGCATTAGTTCCGACATATACGGAATGGCGGTAATAAACGCCTGCAACACTATCAATGACAGATTAAAAGCCATCAAAGCTAAAAACCCTGAAGGAGGATGGGAAGAGTGGATCTCTCAAGCGTACTGCGAACGAATAAGCTTATCAGCTACTGGCTTCTATTCTGCCCCTAAAATTGATTACGATAGGGAGAAAAATTCAGGGAATCTCTATGAATACTTTACGTATGGCGTTGCTTGCTCCGAGGTTATCATCGATTGTCTCACCGGAGATCACCAGGTACTGAGAACTGATATAGTTATGGATGTTGGGGAAAGTTTAAATCCAGCCATAGATATTGGACAAATCGAGGGGGCGTTCATACAGGGTTACGGTTACTACACGTTAGAAGAAATGTTGTTCTCCCCAACTGGAGAAGTATTGACTAAGGGACCAGGTGCTTATAAAATTCCAGGATTCACTGATATTCCGAAAGAATTTAACGTAGCCCTACTGAAAGGGGCACCCAATGCACGTGCTGTTTATTCTTCAAAGGTTATTATATATTGTATTGCTGTAATTATGTATTATAAAATTATAGGTCACGGAAACTAAAATAATTTTTAAAAATTTAGGCTATAGGAGAGCCTCCTCTGTTCCTCGCTGCATCAGTATTCTTCGCTATAAAGGAAGCTGTAAAGTCGGCGCGAATAGACGCTGGGGTCGATCCAGAGTTTATTTTAGATATACCAGCATCTTGTGCCCGAATAAGGATGTCCTGTGAGGACGTTATTACCGAACAGGTACGTTACGTAAAGAACGTAACGAACTCCAAAAAAAGTCAGATAAGTCTCTGGTAACAGTAATTTCTTTATTAACTTATTTCCAGGTGAAGCCTACGATAACATCAGAAAGACAACCCTGGAATGTAACGCTATCGTAATAAGGATGACGTGTTTTTCTTTTCATCTATAAATTATTATAAGATGTTTTCTTATTATGTTAAATAAATATTTTTGTTTGAAAATGTCTCTCTTTTTTATATTTTATTATATTTTACATATTGAATAATTCAGATATACCTCTTCCAACAATGTTTTGACGAATAACAAACAATAAGTTATAAAAGTCAAGTATGTAATCATATCAAAGTTAGTGAAATAAAATATATAAAAATACATCGTTTGAATTGTTAAAGACTATACTATTATTCTATTTATGAAAAAGCTTAAAATATATTTATTATTACAAAAAAAAAA
>DVQP01003710.1:0-10467 GCA_018231745.1 Danaus eresimus
GCTCGTTTGTGGTTATTTCCTTTTGCGCTCTGGCTACCGAAAGACTAACCACTTCACGTATTATTTCCAGAACCTTATCCTGACGACGCGAGTATTATATAGTATAAAAAATAAAAACGTATGAGGTGTTAAATTTTTTACTTCCGAAAGAACGTTCATCTTTAAAGCAGCTTTTTTATTTTGTACAACAAATATCGATTTCAGCTTATCAGGCCCTGGTAACCACTGACTTTAGTATAACAATTTGATATAAGTTTCTTTAAGAACCCAACGTATTTGGCAAAGAGAAAAAAAGCTTTTGTACAGTTCTTGACTAAAGAGAAACTTATCAACCCAACTCAATTAATAAAAACTATAGCAGAGTATTATTTCCATAATGAATAATATTAGAATATTTTTAGTGTTATTATATTTTTACCGTAGAGACGGTTAATTTTATTCTCTTGAGCATCCCTTTTAATCACAATGTTTTTAATAGCTGTTTTCACGACATAGAGTTAAAAAAATCTACTGGATTCCAATTATACTCGACTTAACTTGCTCATTCGATTTCATACACGAAGATTGTATAGATTTATGCCTACAGTTCAACAAACACAACATAATCTTCAATTTCATTTTATGTTTTAGATTACACAGAAACGTGAGCATACATAACAAATTTCCATGTTGGCCAGACACTAATCAAATTGACTATGACGGGGCGTCACATGTCATGACACTAACAGACGGACGCGTCAGCAGAAACATATTGTTGGTAAAGCCTTAACCTGCTTGAATGTGATGAGTTATAACTGTTAAACCTTCTATATAAAATTTGTTGTTTACACATTGACGTAAGATCTTCTTCTTTTTTGTAGATAATTCAAAAACGATTTAACGTTCATAAACGAATATAAGAGTATTAAAAAAAGACTTTGTGTGACTGACTCTTAAATAATCGGAGTTTTAGGTGTTAAAAGTTATTTTCTTAGATGAAAAAGCATTAAATAATAGGCTTTTTATTAATGGAACGGATTGGAGAAAACTTTTTAATTACAGAAAGTAGTAATTTATGGTGGATATTTAGTATTCCCATATTCTAAAGATAGAAACTTCATTTCTTAAAAAAAAAAAATTAAAATTTGTTTGAATTACATAAATAACTAAATGTTTACATAACCTTCTCCAACACTTTTTCTAAAGAAGGTACTGGGTCATTCAAATTCGTCTATTAAAAGTGTCAATGTCAAGTACTGTCATCTTAGCGACCTTGTATTTCTTTTATATTCCACGAAATTGAGCTTTTTAAGTGTTTATACACTTTTATCAAAGAAAAACTTTCATAACTATCTAACGATTGCAATCCAAGAAAAATCTGCTTGAACTGAAACATATAATTGCAATTCATACATTCATTAATTTAAAACCAAATTTCTTTACCAAAGTCTTGTTACCTTATTTTTCGTTCACCAAAAAAGTTAGACCCACTCTATCTTTAACAATAAATTATAACTTAAATTGAATAACAATTTAATATATGTATATAAAAAAAGTTTCGGCTATTACTGCTTTTAAAATAACATCACTACATGGGTTGGATATTACTCAGTGGTTAAATCATTTTGAAGTGACACCGCAATCAGGTTGTCCGGTTCAGGACAGGGCCTTTTAAAATGCGTAATGTTTGTGCTCATTCCAACCAATACATCATAGAAACCACACTGGTATAATTTTCTCTAAGCCATTTCTTGCGTGACAATATCTTAATTAATTATGGTCTTTGGTTTTAAAATTAAGAAAAATAGTTTAGTAAATGTATACAGGTTATTCAAAATATATTTTTTTTATTTTTATGTATTACCTAGCAAATAGTTTTCAGTTTCCAATACCAAGTTTAGTTACAACAAATTTTATTTAAAACAAAAAAAAAATTGAAATATCATTTGCAAAAATAAAAAAAAATGTAACTTCATGATAGGAAAAACAACGATCTATTTAAAAAAAGATCTAATTCAATATTTAATGTCTATTATTTAGCCCATTTAAACTTCAATTACATATTTCGTGTCCATCCGTTTGAATTACATTTTTTATACAAAATAAGTTACGTATAAAACAAACATGCATATAACAATAAGATGATTTCCTTATAAATGTTCTATCGTGAGAGCATAGAACAATATATTTCATAAATACCGATATATTATTTTAAATGAAAATCGATATTGTATTCCTAAAGCACACACCAAATGACAAGCAATTAAACGAAAAAGTAAGGATTTCGGTGATAAAATAGATACGAGTGCAAAATAGCTTACATTATTTTACAAGGCCATTCAATTCCATATAAATTTTAATAATTAGTTTTTCTGTGACTAAAATAAATCAAATAATTAATTAATATTTTAGATCACATACATATGTTTGTTAATTAGATATTTCATCAGTTTATCTATTAAAGAACTCAGAATAATAGCCAAAGCGGGTTGAAAATGTAAAGCTATCTCGTATTCATTCGTATTTCATATAGTAATGAGACCATTCCAAAGTTTCTTTTTACCCTCATTTATATAATTGTAAAAACATCGTGTTTAATAACCATACACAATATCTCAGATTTGGTACTCAGACCATTACTAACTCACTGTCAACTGTTTCTAACAAATTATTTTATACGATTTTTAAATTTATATTTGAAAAGGTCGCACGAAACTTAGAACTAATTTCACAGTCCACTGGTGCTATTTTCGCGCGGCTGACTCCATTGCAAAAGAGGTTTTCTAGTTCTCTCATAACTTTTATAGATAGATGTTATTGTTTGATTCAATAATAAACATTTTCGATTTTTACAAGTTGTAATATTTCTACAGACGTAAATATATTGTATTTCTATAAGTATTACTAACTTTTATTATAAACATTTGAAACCCCGGTACTAATGATAAACTACACAAAATTTGTGATTAGCAATCTCGCTACCAGTTACGTAATTATATTTCTGCCTCCAAGTAAAAATCCATATTCTTCAGTTACAAATGTAAAATTTTGGCAATTAATTAAATTGATATTGATACAACGCTTTCCATTTACTTGATATATATAAATAGCTTTCTTGAAGAATTCCACACCAGAAGCGCAATAGTCACTTACAAGTAAGTTCTAATAGTATGATTGCCATGTTTTAAATTTCACAGTTATTTCTAGTATACTGTAATTTTTATAAGTGTCTTCGACAAAAAAAATATAGAAAATTCCCATTAAGTACCTTTTTTATTTGCTTACGTCCAGTTAAAATACTCGCCACCTTCTCTAAAACAAAGCATTCATGGTTCTCGGAGACCTTCTTACACGTTTGAGACAATGCTTCTTTGTTGCAGTGAATATTAAGAAAAAATAATAACAGCCCGTGAAATGCACGTGAGACTCTACTATTGTCTTCTTTAAAGTATACTGATTACTTATTAAATTACTTTTTTTCAATTTCATAAGCTGGTTTGTTATTGTAATTCTTATTTCCATTTAATAATAATTAGACTGGACATGCCTAGAACATACATAGTTTTAGTTAGATCTATGAAGCCTAATAATAATGTTTAATTTCATTAATAAAAACTGCAATATAATATTGATGAAAAAAACAAATCTGTTATTTATAAAACGTAGCCGTATCTTTCATAGTGTTCATTTTACAAAGAATCGATATAAAACGTGATATAAAACATTAACTAACAGCGCAATGAAGAATTAAATAATAATAATTTTTATTCTAATAAAACCTACAGTTAATACTTTATAACTTCGATGATGTGT
Source organism: Danaus eresimus (assembly GCA_018231745.1). Classification (NCBI taxonomy): domain Eukaryota; kingdom Metazoa; phylum Arthropoda; class Insecta; order Lepidoptera; family Nymphalidae; genus Danaus; species Danaus eresimus. The sequence continues at coordinate 3,793 of DVQP01003710.1, forward strand.
TTGACATTCTTTTAATTTATATTTAACATAATTTTTTATTATCTATGGTAACTTAAAAAAATATTTAAAGGTAAATATGACCGTGGTAGTAAATTAAGGCTATAGACTAGACTATAGTAGCATGTCTGCAAATTAAGGGTTTAATTTAATCTACACTTATTCTTGTATTACAACTTTTTAAAGAAATGTTTTTGAGTCTTTTAAAAATTGTTGAAAATTTTATTTAAATTTTTCTATTCAGAAGCTCTTAACTTATCTTTCGGGAACAATTTAATAACAGCAAACTGAAAATATGGAAATGTCAACTATCTGACATTGACAAAATTAAATGTCTGAGTCTGAATGGAAAAAGCGTGTTAAATTAAAACCGGTAAGATTGCATAAGCATTTCAAAGAATAGTTGCCACGTTCAGTCATCTTTGAAGACAGCATACAATCTTGAACTTTGTGAGTAATTATTCTCTCGTAGTCTTAGTGTTTGTCTAAAAAATCAAAATTCAATAGAAATATATGTATTTTAATATTTTTATAATAGAAATACACTTAAATAATATTCTGTTTTCCTTAATACAAACAAGAGGTTTCACGAAACTACTCTAAGATAGTATATTTCACCATGGACTCCCAATTATATTTCCGGAAATTTCCATACTCTCTGTGTGACAGCACAAGCTCTCTAATACTAACAGTCTGTTTCTGCAGATACTCGACCGTCACTCATGTCTCGACAAACACAAATTGATGCCCATCTGTATCTGCGCACTTGACGCTATGTCCACGACAAATGTGTAATACAATTGCAACTCAAACATAAATATCGTTTTACTTATTAAAGAGCATATTCAAATACCAGATAATTGTACATTGTTTAGAACTGACATGTAGTAGATTTTATTTAAACTTTTTATTAGTTTTACATTAGTTATTTAAAATCCTAACCCCTTATAAGTCATAAAGCATTGTCTTTCAAAATCACTATAATTTAGGTCTGGTTTCAAAAGTTATTAGTCTATTATCACAGAAGTTTGTGAATGTAAATTGGAGGCGACGGTCATTATACAAAAAAAAAAATCATCAATACAGCAAACTTATACTTTGTATCTGATGTGCTATTGAGCTCGGAGAAAAATACTTATCTGAAACTTTTATAAATCCGAGCTGGAATAAAAAGTTCTGCTTAGTTTGAAGTTTTCCATTAGCTTTGTCCGGTCTGACCTAGATAAGTTTACTAATTAGATATGTAGCCTTTTAATAGCCCGTAACTTGAATCTTATCGCAAACATTATTCTCAATTTGTCACAAATTTAAAATAAAAGATGTAAATTTTTTTACGACTTAGATAACAAAAATATGCTTTATAACTTCATTCTTCTAACAGAAATATAACTGCACATACCTTTTTATTTTGTTTAAGTTTCAATTTAAATTAATAATGTATATAATGAGATCTAAGATTTCCGCGAGTACTTTAAATAAAACTAATATATTTCGGATTTACTACGCGATTTTTTATTAATTTAAAACCTGTTAATTCCGACGTCTCGGTTACTTTTCAGCAACCCTGTGGTCATGGCTATTAGTTTTAAATAATTTATATATGTGATCAATTTGGAAACCGGAAGAAAACTAGGGTTTACATGTTTTAGTATATGTTATTTTTAGATTTTAGAGTATTTGGACTATTAAATTAGTAGTTATTAAATACATTCTAAGATCATACTCAAAAAAATAAGAAGTAATAATACCGATAGGTGTAAATCAATAGTGTGTTTTTAACACTTTACCTATAGTTAAAAAAGCAATGAATATTTGGAAGATGTAATAAAAGTCAATCTCCAGTAATGGTACAGCGAAGTTTTTTGATGCCGACATCTATTTAAATAGGCCTTTTAAGCCTTAATGCCTTTTAAAATATTTGTTCAATTGAAATTTTGTTCTTAGATCCCTATCTCATTGATTTGATAAAATTTCATTAAATTTCCAACATCATACGTTAAATATGAGGATATAAGAGTTAATAAGAGTTTTGTTTTTGAAGGAGCAGAAGAACATAGTAAGAACACAACCAAAAATAAGTGTCAAAAATGACTTACATTTGATACAATAAAAATACGTCAGGTTGTTTTTAATTATAAAGGAGCAAACGAGCAGAAAACCTACTCACTCTTACTCGTTGGACGAAACATAGCCATTAAAGACTACACCACAATGATCTTATTGGTGTGTGTGGTACTTTACCGGTCTAACCAGCCCATGTTCGAGAGGCAGTTACTAGCTTCACCAGCTGACCATAGTTAGGCTCTACTACCTTAAGAGTATCAACACAATGTCGATAATATTTTGCGTATTAAATAATAAATAAGCTACGATAATTTCTAAACATCAATGCCCAGTCCTTCCATTTCCCAAAGCTTGAAGATGTTTTTCAACCGAATCGTAGAGCCGACCATAGAAGTTCTCAACTTTCCTTATGACTTACGTTTTTGTTGACACTGCCACCATACCGATTCATGTTTGTCATTTGACTTTGCTAAAAAGACCTATCTCTTAAGAACACTTTAAGGCCTTTATCTTTCTCAATTGTTTCCTTTAATAAGATCAGTGTTAAAGTTACTGCTGTCCTATTGAAAGAATTTCAAGATACGTCTATTAATGTGACTATGTGAGTCACCATCATCGGAAGACTACAGTGTAAGCAAGCGTGGTCCCGCCCCTAAAGTTTTAGAGTCCAGTCAGAGAGTTTTTGAGTTTTTCAGGTACGATATGCCTTGATGTACTGAGACACGATGTGCGGACAGTTTCTGCGAACCCGTTTATGATCTCGTCCACCGATGAGTGATCTTCCAGGTTATCAAAGGGATCTGAAAGCTTGAATTGAAAGCTCTTGGAGTTCTCGATCTGAGCCTGTGTATAGGTGACACGTTCCAAGAAATTTATATATATACTTAAACGTGCTTATACATAAATTAAATATATATGTATTTTGTTGTGTTTATATATGTTTTATTTATATTTATATATTTATTTACATACAAAAAGAAATATGTTTTAATCTGATTCTGAACTAGTTAAATAAAAAAGTGTGCAATCATTGCCTTACAATGTATTGCTAATTATAATCAATTTTGTCAACATTGTTTGTGATGTTTCAGTGTAATAAATAATTCGGTCGATTTGTTTCATAAAAATTATGATTGGGTAGTCCCGAATATGATAGTCAGGGACAGTGAGGACGGCGGACATTCAATGAACAGCCGTCAAACGAAGTTTACACGTCTGACCTATTGGCTCGTAATCTATTTTCATCAAATTAATCGAGTGTGGTTTTAAAGAAACTTATAATATCAAGTCATAAGATATTGAACAATACAAGTGTACAATTAAAATTTATTTTTTATTGTTACAACGTTTCTCACAACGCCCATGGTGGATATGAACAACCAAAACCGCCATGAAACACTATTCTAACGTTCTTATATCAAAAGTGGGATTACTTGTGATGATTCAAGTTGAGGAATGTTGGAAATATATTATTGAAATGCAACATTTGCATCTATCATGATAATATCTACCATTACCTGAATTTAACAATGATACTCCGGAGTACGACGCCCGCGCATGGACTGAAACCAAGAAAAATAATACAATTCAGTATATGTATTATGGAACACGAAGACTCATTTTGATGTATACCGATTTTGATATACGTTGATGTTAAATGTGGTGGCAGTTAAATACTAATAAATAGTACAAAAGCAACCCTAGAGAAAAGAAACTCCTTTACCGGACAGCCGATATGTAATTCTGTCCAAACTCAGCTCCATGTAAAATTTGTTAACTGTTCATAAAGTAAAGCGCTTCCTTTACCTATTATAAGCCTAATTCACAAAAAGAAACAGACTTTAAAAAAGAAAAGACAATATAAAATCAAGTACCTTTTCCACAGTAATACTGTTTACGCGTTTAATTGGGAAAGTTCTCCATTTTTCTTTTTATTGCCTCAACCCTTTGTTCATAGCGCCTTATCAAGTATTATGCAAAATATTTCCCCATCCTGGCAATCGTGAAAGTTTTAATCGCCCCCACTTTCTTTTTTAAGCAATTTGTAAAGAATATTATGAAATAGTATTCTTAAGCATGTTGTTTTATTTGTATTTTCCTAACACTTTCACTATGTTATTGATTGATTACAACCAACTAGATTTATATCAATATGTCAATCAAAATTAACTTTTATAAAGAGTTTTTTGTTGATTATATTATTTTGTTTATTAGCATGTCTAATTAATTCAAGTTAAACAATTTATCTCACAGAAAAAAGAATATTTCTATTTATAACAATACAATAACGAATAATATTATTTTAATTTCTAACAATAAACACGCGAACGAAAGTTATAGAACGAACGTGAAAATCACTTTGCAATGAAGTTAGTGGCGCGAATAGGATCACTGAACCATGAAATTAGTTCGAAGTTTTCTTGTACGACCAAACGTATGAATTGTAAACTCTGTTAGTTACGGATTTTTGAAAACAATATATTGGTTTTACGACTAAATATTTCCTAAACATGAAATGAAGTATTTGTAAGTAAATAGAAATATATCTTAGATTTCGCAAAATTTAAGCTATAAACTTTTATTTCTATTCCTATTTGTTATTTAATACTATCAGGCGTATTCGTTTTCAATTCAAGGGAGCGACGATATTTTATAAAGAAAAATTGTGTTTGGATGTAACCTGGCGTGAGTGTTAGGACTATTACTCAAGATGTCATCTCAAAGCAGGAGTACTGCTCCAATATTAAGTAATAAGATGTAGGGGAACAGCGGATTCATAATTTTCGTACCAAATAATTTAAACTCTTCATTTTAAAAAATAACAAGAAATCGTTTTGTGATTATAAATTCCGCTAATAAATAATGTCAGTTAAAACCAAAAGTATTGTTACAATGACTCTCGTAACTAATTCTCTTTTATTTTTAATCTTTATAAAAGATATTTTTGTCGTAACAGAAGAAAACATTTCAAATAGTCGTGATAAATAAGGAAAAGAGTCATTATGAGATCGAAACTTCTATAAAACTGGACCAACATACGACTCATTGAAAGAAAGTTTCAGTTCTTCTACGAGACAACACGATAAAAGAGTAACATCCTATGAATAAAAACCTATTTAGAGATATCACACTAAAGCATTATTTGATCAAGCATTGAGAACACAGGAACATAGACTAAAATTTAAAGTACCTCCCACTAAGAAATCTTTAAATAATGTTATTTGGTTGTGGATTCTTATGGTTAATATAAAATTTATTAAAAGCTGAATACTGTACCTTCACTATATTGATTGGGTTTCGCTAATAATATACATGTATTTTTATGTTTTAAATAAAACACGGCGATAAATATTATATCCTAAACATATTACTAAGAAAATGAAATTAAACATTAAAAAAATAATGCTATGCTTTTGCATTCAATATCTTTAATGATTTTTAATTATTGTAAAAAATTTTGGTACTTAAAATTTTTAACATTTGCAAAATATATTTTATATATGTATATAAATTATTGTGGATTAGATTTGAAGCGAGTGTAAACGTGTTTTATAGACACAGCTAAACTTGCATAATAACTATAGCAAATTAATGATATGTAATGAACTCAGATAATTAATGATTTTTTTAGTACAGCTAGTCATATTAGTAATTGTTATTACATTCACTTTAACGTTTGACGTTACATTAATGATAAAATTTTTCAGAGGGTTTCCCTCAAAAAGTGTCGTAAGAGAATAGTTTTAAATTTAAAGAAATGATATAACAAAAAAATTAAACCCAGTTGCAAATAACCCTATCAGTAATCTTATGTTATATTCTTAATTGCTCAGGCTTGTTAGGCAATCTTTAAGCTATCAGAATCGAGTATGCTTTTGAATACAATTTATTTATTCTTAAATAATAATAAATTGATAAAAAGATAATTATGAGAAAATATAATAAAATACAAATTAACAATGATATTAACTTTTATTACAAAATATTATGTACTGCTATAATTAATAAAAGAAGTAAAACAATTAATGGTCTAAAAGTATATTAGAGTATTACTAACACGTATAATTACGTTTTGTTAGATCGATGGACAGGGTCTGACAGATTAGGGCCGAATAAATGTGTATAGAATTGATGACTTCTAATTACGATGACCCAACGATATTGCAATAATTAAATACCTTAAGGATTTATCACATAATTAATGTGTAAAAGTCTTGGATCTCCCGTTTAGTATTTTCGAATTAAAACCGAAAACATATATTTTTTTACTTAAACAAGAGCCTGTTTTCAGAAAATATCTTTGTTTTTAGTTAATTTATTTAATTTTATGATATTAAGTATCCTTTATTTTCCATAAAAATAACAGAAAACCATTATAAAAAAGCAACAAGTAGGATAAAGCAATCTTATCGCCGTCGGCAATACCTTTCTAATACCTTAGCATTAAAGAGAAAAACGTTGGGAATTTGAGGTCATAGTAGAATCTTAAATTAAAAATATTATAATAATGTCTTATGAGTAAACATACTTTTTACCAACTACTAAATAAATGTATATACTATACGAGGTGTGTTCAAAAAGTATCGCGAATTTTGTGTTTTTTCAAAAATTATT
>DVQP01003711.1:0-10460 GCA_018231745.1 Danaus eresimus
GTGTCACAGCAGACAGAATCACTCTTCACATATTGACCCAGGCTGTACCATGTCAGGCGACTCGGTTATGGGACTATTTTTTTTTATTTAGTGTACGAATTTTAATGAGCAGAGAGTATTGAACGATTTTTAATTTTGTTTTATTAATTTTAAAAGGTAGTCTTTACTTACCTCTCCGTACCAACAGTTACCAGATGACTTGCCGTTCGAAGACATCTTGGTGACAGCCGAGAAGATATACGACGAGAACGATCCCGCAGACCTCGAGGATGAGGTCGCCGCGCTGGAGAAACGAGAGTGAGGCTCATGTGGCTATGTACAGAGAGAGGGAGGGGGCAGACCTTACAGACGGTTTGACGTTGCAGGGAGGAGCAGCGCAAGCTGGACGAGGAGCGCATGCGGCGGCGGCAGGAGGAGCGGCGGCGGGGCGCGGCCCGGGGCGCGGCGAGGGGTTGGTGGGTGCTCCGCCGCCCGGCCCACCGGCGCGCCGCCCTGGCGCTCACGGCGGCCCTGCTCGCTATCTACGTGTACTACCGGCCGGAGCTGTTCAGGTAGCGCCACGACTATCAGTTTGTTCTGTTCCGCTTCTAGCTCCTGGCCTCCGTCGGGGACCGCGCGCCGCGACGTCAACAAACTGACCGCTGGGTCTGTGACGCCCGCTGCGTCAAGTCTACAACCAGCTCGCGGCTCGCGGTGTTCACCTGACGGCGGTGTCTGCGCTGACCCTCGCGACCCGTGCCGTGCGATGCTTACATAAATCACTTGTAGAACTCTTTCTTCTATAGGATGTTGGGCTTCTCGAACGATTACTTTCTTTAATATCATGAAACAAAAATATACAACATAAGACATTTTCTGAGTCGCGAGGTTTACCAGACATCCCGGACGAAGTGACGAACAAACTGATATTGTTGTCATTGTACTTGCATGCGAATATAGCTCTTATGATTGGCGTGTAATCAATGTAATCGCTTAAAATATATTGTATGACAAATGTATTGATATAGATAAGTATTAAGGCGTTTGTAGCTGTACTCAAAGGTTAGTCGTGACACATGGGTTCATTAATATTACTAAAGAGAACTAACTCTTTGTTACTGACCAAAATGATTTTTTCCTATGAAATAATTATTCAACATGGACAAATATTTGGCTCAGTAAAATTTTACAGTGTTATCGAAATGGATTGTTACCGTATTCCATATATTTACAATTTTAATAACTAATTACATCTACTGTACAGATAATGTCATTACTGCTTATGTAACGTATTGTGGCAACACTATGAGCATCGATCTCTTTAAACAGTTTAGGTCAATACAAAATTAAAATGGAATATTTAGTGTAGTGTCTGAGACGCCCTCCGTCTGAGTGTTTTATATTGTGATATTAATTTGGTTAATCTTAAGACAATTAATTTATTAATTTCATCCATTCCTTTTAAGTAACCATTACATGTTTATAAAACGTTCAATAAAAAAGAAATGTATTAAATTTTATATTAATGTTGAAAATTTTTTTGTAACTGTTTTATTTTTGTTTTGTTTAGGCTTTTGTATCTGTGGTCGACATATTTTTAAACGAATCTATATTTATGGGGTCCATTATTTAGTGTCATGAATATTTTAGATTATAGATTTTAATTAGCATTTATAACGTGGAAAGTTGCATAACTGCATTTTAAATAAGTTTAAATGTCATCCCTTGATGAATCTTTATGGAATATAAAGACATGAAACCGTACTAGCGATGTTTGTGTCCGTGTTGGTGTTGGTGTAGTGGCGGCTCGGCCCCGGTAGCATACATGTGTACATAAAATAACTTTAGAATCACTTATCACTCATGTATTTTTAAGATGTTCGTTGCTGTGTGCGCTTTGTTTACTGTATTATTTATTTAATATGTTACGTATGGCGTTATGTATCGACTACTTGTGTACAGGTTGGCACAAATTGTTTTATTAAAAACGATTAAATAATACAACAAACGGAGTGCTGTAGTGAAAGTTGGATGTGATTATGAGATCTTACAATTGGTAATGTATTCTTGTTTGTATATAAGGTTAGGAACGAAGGTTTATGTCAATTTTAGTTTAGTTACTCAACTGTTTACTGTTAATCACCGTATGATATGATTTAAATAAATCTTTTTACAAATTTAATTACTATCGTATTAAACCCTAGTGATTCGAACAGAGTATGAATGTTGCTTAATTTTATGTACCTATTTTATATATAAAATTAGTAAAATAAAATATGATCGTTTGTAACCTCTAACGGTCATCACATCATTATCTTTTCATAGTTAACATTAAGCGTACGTGACATGTATATGTATGGTGTGGTGCGGAGCTCGGTTACTTGATGAATAATTTGTCTTATATATTACATGTTTTTTATGAACATTGTGTTTCATTGGCATTCATAATAAATATTTAGAATTGTTTACCCATTCATTTATACTCGGTTTCATATTAATGCGACTGACCAATCAATTTCTACTTGCAGGAACAGCGATGAAAGTTCAGACACGAAATGATACTTTGGACAATAAAACTGTCGTTGTTTTAATTATATATTATTTTATTTTTATTTCAACACTCGGTAATTGTTTTGTATCTACTGAACAACAACAAATTTACAAAAAACAAAATATACGATAAATGAAATCTTCAAACATATTACTTATATCACAGCCATAAACTATTGCTCTCATTTTAATGACTCCATTATACACATCGATAGTATTCAATACAAACTTATCTCATAAAGTCAGAGTAGGGTGAGTAACACTACTGAAGTGACACAAACAAACTGATAAATTCATATGAACATTGAATCACCAATTCCCTAAAACAGTTACTATTTCATAAAGACCAAGAAGTTTTTGTAAGTATACAATATTTGTTGATACATTTCTATAGTAAGTCAACTTTATCTAGATCTTTATTCCGAAGTTAGGAAGCTTCATCAGCTTCAAATATATTTATTAAAAGATAATCTTCTCTTGTAAAGAGTGCTGGAAGTTGGATGCAGACGCTGGCACCATAATTAATATGAATGAAAACTGAGCAAAATTTAACCATGTCAATTGTTGTAGGAAGACAAATGTAGAGTATTTCATTTACTAGAAACTAATAAATAATTATGTGGTTAGTAAATTTCTCAAAAATAAATTTTATTTAATTTATATGGTATTTAACATAAATAATTCACTTTATTATATTTACAGTAAAAACTTAGTATTTTATAGAGAGCTTCATTATAGCTTCCAGATTTTTATTCTAAACTTAAAACATCACAACACACTATACAAATACTATGAGGCTTGGTTTCCTTTGACGGATTTGTTCTTTGACTTGACACAATAAAAAAAACATATAAATATTAAAATTACTTCCTTCTGCAAGAAATAAAGAATATTTAATTATTTTTTTATACAATTAATGTATGGTAAAACTTATACGGAATGGTTTTTTTCCGGTAGTTATAGTCTAAACATTTAGAGAGAATTATTAGCTTGTCTATATAATAAAAACATTTTAAATAAAATCTAAGACAGATGAGTATTAAGTTTCAGGTGAGGGTCGGTTCACGGTATGGCCATGACGGTGGTGATGTACTGCACCACGCGAGGGTCGTGGAGAATCTTGAGGTGTTCCGCGTTGCTAAGCGGCAGGACTTTCAGAGAGGCATGCGGGGCCCGGCCTGCTCGTTGTAAGGGTCTCCACAGGCCTCCGCGCCGCCTGGTCTTTCCCCACCGCTCACAGTATGACAGTGAGCGCAGGTTGACCGTACCGTCGCCGTCACCGAAAACCAGATTAGGCTTTCCGTCCAACCAAGTGCCGGGCTTATAGTCCAGTCTGATATTAAGAAATTTTTGTATATAAATCAGAATATATATTTTCATGCATGTATAAAATTAAATATTTATTTATGTACAAAAAATATCGAATTAACACTAAATGTAGTCCACAATTGATAAATTTATCTCTTTAAGAGTTCTCCAAGTACCAGATGTGTATGTGTGTCTGTTACCTCTCGACGGTAGAGATGTTATATCCATATATACAGTGCAGCTCGACCCCCGGCGCGGCCACGTCGCTGGAGTACTTCTCTGTGTCCCGACGCATCTCCCACGCGTTCGGTAACTCCATGTCACTGTAAGGAACGGGAACCATATTGCTTCATTAAGGTTTTTTTTCGGGCATTACTAATGGCGCAAATTCCGTTGCATTCCTGTCACGTGATCTCTTAGTCTTATCGATTTGATTTTTGTACTTGCTAACATAGAAAAGATGTCCTATGGTCATAGTAAGACTGACTTCAAACGTATCGCAAAAATTTAATTCTAGTGAGATGAAAATTTTAAATAATTTACTTGAAGAGCTTCTGCAGGTCGTTGATGGTGTAGTTGTATTTGTCGGTGGTGACGAGCAGCTCGTGGGGGCCCCACAGACGAGACGACGGCAGCAGCCAGGCTAACGACGGGTATGTGATCTGCTGAGCCCGCAGGGTACTTGGGGACAGCATCATAGAGCCGAGGTCATCACCTGGAATGGAAGATGTCTAGATATTATTGAGGGAATCCAGCTATGTTATTTGTGGACCCTTTTTCTATTATAATGTTAGTACTTGATTTCAAGATGGCTAACAAAATAGTATTAACACAATATGTTCTGTTGATTATGGATATGATAGACAGAATTATCATTTCACTATATAGCCCATGTTTTATCACAACAGATTAAGGAATAGGGTCACTAATTCTGTTTTGTGCTAATGCATATTTGTAAATCTTATTAATATTTATTTATCTATCTTTGTTATAAGTAACAACAAATATAGTAAGTTGGTTTTCTCTGTGTGGTTTTATTGTATTTTTTAACATTTGGTTTTCCTCCTTGATATAAAGCATTGTTCACTTTCCTAGTAAATATAAAATGCAAGTCATAATAAGAAGCAGAAATTATTTTCCTTCTACAATAACTGTGTAAGAAAGGAATAAGGAATAATTTAATGAGATATGTATTGGTCAAGAAAATTTTACTTATTATGCAATAAAATAATAATCAATTATTTGTAGGAATTACATATAGAAGGGTATTTGTATATTTACCTATAGCAAATACTTTGAGAGCTTTCACAGCACCTCCCCAGGGTGTGGAGAGGGAGATCATCCTCCGTATGTGCTGGCTCTTCCAGCTCTGGCTTTGCAGCTGGAGAAATTGCAGTGCCATTGCCCCTCCCATACTGTGTACGAGCAGTGTCACAGCTGTCTTGTTATTCATTGCATATGTATCCTCTACAAGAGTCTTTAACTTCACAAAGAACTCACTGTTTTCATCTGAAATAAAAGGCTGAATGTAGATTTTATAAGCTGTTAATGTTAAATGTATTCACGTAATTACACTATTTTAATATTAATATTTAATTAAAAATGTATTTTTTTTAAATGATAATATTTACTTTAATAAATCATTGATATTTACTACAGTTTTATGATTTTGCAACTAAATATAACCAAAACAATCCTTACTTGGTGCCTTTCGGAAATCATACGGAGCGCCTCTCAATGACACATTTCTTACATAACCCATTTTGACTAAAGCATCCCCAATGGTATTAAAGTAAGCACCCTCGGAGTCATGGGATGGATCTAACCACTCAACAGGTTCTGGGTTACCCCAGCCTGGTACTCTGATCTCCACCCCCTGAGGGTTATTTGTCTTTCGTGTAACATTGTTGTATTCCAGTCGTACATTGTCTATCCAGCAGTCTATCACAAAAGGTACCAGTAGTTCCAGGTTGAGCCACACATTGTAGAAATCGTTTGAGGTCTTAGCACAAATGTAATGCACAACATTCGTTTTATTAACTTTAGCCTCTAGTTGACTGCCTCCATCACCAGGAACTTTAATTTCATAACAAATTAATGTAATTATATATTTTTCTATCATTTATATGTCTTAAGTGCATTAGTCTTATTTGCAATTTTTATATAATAATATTATAACTAACTCTTATTGCATTGACTCGGATGAAAAACTTTTTAATATGTTACGATAAAGCGTCATGTTCACAATCACAACTTAATGTATATAAAGACGACAGTTTATGAATGAGTAGATTCTAGAAATAATTTATATGTATAAAACTTAACAGGAAATAATCCAATTAGTACTTACTTAAAATTACTGGTGAAAACCCGAGTGAGTTTTGAGCAAATAAGCTAAATGTTGACAAGAAAACGAAATAGTTTTTCACATAATACATTTTGGAAGTTTGAATTACGTCCGTATCGTACAACTGTGTACAATTGACTGTGTTTATTTGATTTACGCAATACGATTATTGTTTACTGTAGCCAGTCAGCTGCAAAGACGCAGTGACGTAAACAACGTATGATGTTTTTATTCTTGATGGTCACTGCGGATTTGCTGGAACCTCCGGTGATAAGACGGAAGTAAAACCAGTTCAGAAGATAGTAAATAGAGTATCCTTGATGATAGCTTGTATTTTTTTCGCCAATAATTATCTAATCACATAAATTACGTAATACTTGATAATTCAGAAATAAGATGTCCAAAACAATTCAACCCCAGTGTCAACGAAAACATTAAACATACATTTCATTTTGAAGTCGGCAATCGCTAATTGGCATTCACCAAAAAAAAATAACTTAACGTTTTCTTTTATCGTGTATGGAAAATAAATTTAAGTTAGCTAAGGATTTACATATTTCAAATATTTATTTTACAATATAATTTGAAATTTATTTATTTTAATATATTAAACCACGACTTGTACATATATTTATAAGAGCAGCGGCGGTTATTGTATGCTATACATAATATTAATATATGGTTTATAATCTTTACAATGCGTATAAAGAGTTGTGTTCAGATATGTGACCAAATCCTTAAGTATTATAATTAATTATATTATAGATTATTTTTTATTAAATTTGCTTTTCGGTATAATAACAGATTCCAACAATATTAAATAGGGCACCATTGACAAAGATTTAACTAAAAAACGCGCAGGCGCTAAGAACATAACAATGAAAGTCTAAGAACGAGAGGATGCTATAATTAGAGTTGTATATATTAACTTTCAATATTTATTAGATTTAAGTAAAAGTTTACTAGACAAATTTAAAATGTTCTGGAATAATTGTAATAGGAGATTAAAACCTAGCGTTTTTCGCTTTTGTGTTAAGAATTGAAATGTTTCACCAGGTATGAGAGCTACAAGAAAATCGATAGGAGCTAGACGAAAATGGTTACCCATTAGGTATTTTTATATTTCCAGGGTCGCGTTATAATTGTTTGGTTATCTTGGCTTATTGGAGGTGTTTGCGGAGTTGTTATTTTGTTAATAATTATTTGTTACTGTCGCCTAATGCCGCGCCATCAGAAATCTTTCGGTGAGTGTTGTAAAGATAAATGTTTTAATTTTAAGTCAGAATTTTACGATTATACTTTTATGATGTTTATTGTTTATAAAAAAAGATTTATTTTTATTTGGTATTATATATTTTCATTAAAGATGAACAGTACCTTAAAGAACACTACACAATAAAAGAGGGTCATGGATACACAGGTCGGGAAAATTATAGAATAAAAACTACAGAGGTAAATAGCGTAAGAAAAACTTGTTTGTTTAGATCACAGTCATTTCCTAATGTAATGTTTGTCTATACTCTATACTATGTACACTTTCTAGGTGCAGGTCCAGCGTGCCGCTCGCCCTGCAAGCTACGCCGGTGACGCCGACCGCCGCACTCCGTCATCGGGTCCCGCCGGCGGGGGAGGGGGAGCTCGCACGCACTGCTATGTCAACCGCGTTCCTGACTCCAGGGAGCACTCTCTCCAATACGCCTCTAGCGGCAGTGAGTTTATTTATTTATCCTTCAGTGGTCAGAGCTCCCATGTCTATACACATCTGTGCCGTCCCTAAATCCAGTGCTGGATGAGATGGACTGCGTGTCTACGGGAGGCGCCAGTGCGGACGCGTTGAAAACTCGTTCACTTCCTGCCTTCCTTCGCCCTAAGCCACGTCCGCTGTCCACCGAGGATGACTTGCACCAGCTCTATGATAAGGTAATGGAATGCTCATGTGTGTTTGTATGTGTGTTGGTGAGTGAGCGTTGTACAGACACGGCCGTGCGCAGGTGAACCTGAGCAAGAAGTACAAGAACCGCATGCGGAGCGAGCACGCGGCCATCATCGCCCTCAGCAAGTCTCACAGTCAGTTCCTGGACGCGGACGCGGTCATCGTTTACGATCAGCGAACTGCTCTCTGAACGTCTCACACACAGTACGAGTTACGGCAACGCACGGACTAACATACCATCTGGTTCTCCTACAGCAGGACAGCGAATCATATTATATTATTGAAATCAAAACTATCTTTGTAACGAACAGTGCTACAGCCTGCAAGCACTATAGCATTCCATAAAGAATACAAAAGATCTAACAGGCTGTTCTGAAATTTAAACTTGTTTAGAAGATTACAAAAATAGGCGGTCTCGTGTTTAGAGCCTGGTCTGGACGTCTTCTTGGTTAAGGCTAGAGTTCGGTTAACGTCGACCAACTTAGAGATAGCGTATAGAAAGGAGGACCAATGTTTTGACACAAAATTAATGAAATATATTAAATTTTTAAAGTTGTTAATAGATCGTTATGAAATATTAAACACGACTGATAGTAAACGTACGTACTCGCTTTTATTATGAAATTTATTATGAAATTGAAAACTATAATGTTTTCGGATTCGTTCGTTTCGTATTTTTGCATCGTTAACTTCAAGTCCGTTTTAAGTTTTCATTCAAAACGCGTTGTTCCGTGTAAAGACTTCGCACGATTGATGTATTGTCATGTAAGGGACACTAGATTTTGTATTAATTATAAAACTCTTATTGAGGTTAAAAAAAACGTGTTATAAAGTTATAAACTGTAATACCTTAATGATACTAACGAAAGAACATACTCGTATATGACATGCAGTTTTTGCGGTTTCACGACTCATTAAACTTCAAAACTGTCAAATAATAGAAACTTCTACAAACAGTAAACAAACGGTATAGACTAAAAATTACCGGATGATAAATATAAGAACGATTATAAATTACCAATGACATCTACATATCAGTACATAATGTAATAAAAAACGCACATTAAATATATTAAAAGCGTCGATTTAACCGGATGAAATCAGTTGCTCGGTAAGTTTGTATCGGCCGCGGCATTGTGATCGTTGATGTGATAAAATTTATAACGAAATTGTGGCCTAATACAATTTAGTATTTTAAACTCCGTGGAATCGCGTACATCGATTAGTTATGTTATAGTTGGCAGTACTGACTACGAATCAGTTTTATATTATATAAAGTTTTATTTGTACTTAATTTTATTTTCAGTTAGGTCTTTTAAGATTTTAATGGATATTATTAGCATTCATTGTTTTGATATGTCACATCTTTTATATTGATAGTTTAAATTTATGGATTTTAATGAAGCAGAGGTTTTTCTGGTAAAGATTTTTTTATACATCTTCCAGTTTTTGTAAACTTTTTGTATTCTCTATAATGTTCTTAGCGAAATATTTCTAGGTTGTTGTTTAATAAATGCCCAGTCGATTATTAAATGTCGCTCGTCTGATATTTTCTGTACGCGGTTGTACCTCTTCGTCCTGTAGCTTGTAGGTTAGCGCCGATGTTTCTCGTGTAGATTTTTACTGAGTGCTGTTAAGTAAACAGTCTTATATAGATTTTTATTACATAGTTTATTGTTGTTGAAGTTGTAGGAATGACTTCAGCTAGAACAGGGCAGAGCTCCGTAGTTGTTGTGTTACTATGATACCTCTATCCTGGCTACACCTCTTTTAAGGAGGTTCGTTATGTATGTAATGCCTACTATTTCTGCTCACTCCTGTATTTGTATTTCGTCTGATATACACTCCGTATCGAGCGTGCAGATGCTTAGTTAAACAATTGTACGAAGGAATTATATTCGTGTATAATCGATTTTGTTTACATTAATAAAACTTTTTTATTAGATGAATCTTTTATTTTTGTTTTTTAATAAAGTAAGTAAAATAACGTTAAGGGTAAAACTACATGTGTGGAATAGAGATCTAGTCGATAGTTCGGAAGGAGGCGAGCGTGGGATAAGTCCTAAGCCTCAACAGCTCGAGCTCAGTTTGCAGCAGCATGAGGCGGGAGTGCTGCGCCTGCACCGTGCGGACCAGCTGGCTGCGGCAAACCAGCGTCTCCATACTGATGAAAATACAATGAAAGCTTTTAAAACATTCATTAAATAAAGTATACATTCCGACTATAACTCGCATTTTTAAAGTGAAACTTATGCAACTTCCAACATAGTAGCGTTAAACGTTAACCGCTTCTAGGGAAGGGGGGGGGGGGGGGGGGCAATAAAGAGGGATCGGAGTTTAATC
>DVQP01003712.1:0-10459 GCA_018231745.1 Danaus eresimus
GAAACGTCGGGATAATGTAGTTTTTAAATTAATGAAAAATCGCGTAGTAATCCGAAATATTTTAGTTTCAAAATTTTAGTGTGTCTTTCAGAGTGGTGTGATGTCAAGATACTCAAGTTCCTTTGCGATATTATCTCGTCCCTTTTCCTCTTTATATTTTTATGTAAATACGTTTTTTTAATAACATTTTATTCGAATACGGCATTATAGCTTATTGACTTGTTTAAAATTATTTATTCTTGCAGACAAAATACCATATAAAATGTTTTAGTGGTTAAAGTGGTTCGATTAATTTAAATTGAACAACCTTCTATTCTAGATTGATCTTTGGTCATGAAAAAATTATTTTATTTTAAGATTTTACCCACAACATCACTTATAAAAAAAATTCTATGTTTATTGCTACACTTCTTTAGCAAACCTTTAGAATAAAAAATATATATTACAGAGTATAAAAGTTACGACCATGCCTTAATTAACTCAGTCTTTGGAAGTCTGGCTTTATTTCAAACGAAACAATAAATGAGAAAAGAAATTTTGAGAAAGTACAAAATGAAACCTACTTTTAAAGCTCTTTATTATGAACTCTTTCCAGGAAGTGGACAGTGCTGGCAGGATATTGCGCCACTGTAACACAGCTGCTAGACTTTTGAAAAATACAATAAACAATCAACAGACATTGATTTTAAAAGCCTTAATTGTAAAGTATTTTGTACGCTTATTACATATCCTTCACACTATATTTATGTTATTATAATAAACGCTTCATCTGTATTTTAATAATTAGAATTTCTTTACAATAGCCTTCATGAATTTACAAGAATAAGTATTTTTTTCTATTTTTACCTCAAATTATATATACGAATGAAAAATACGCTACATTTTTCCAACCTTGACGTAAAGATTTAACGATTTCATATCAGTCGAGTTATTTATATACAGTAACGACCTGAATGAATCATTTATTGCGTTACTTTATTTTGTTTTGGTTTGATCAAACTACTGAAATAGGAATTGAAATTTGTTAAAATAATTGACTACATGTAATTTGAGGTAACTAAATCGATATTCATAAACAATTGGTCAAGTCTGTTTAAAATATTTAAATAAAAGAAAGTTAGTATAAATATTTTTGAGAACTTAAATAAATTGCAATATTCATACAATAAATGTTACTTATTTATTTTACACTCTCAAGGATTCCTTGCTTAGCTACTTGTAAACAAAATATATTTTAATAACAAACAAGTATTGAAGACACCAAAAATATTCTCACATTATTCGACACGAAAATTTATCAATAAACAATAAGGTTTACATTAAACTTGATGTTTTGAGGTATTTTGTTATAAATTAGAAACTCATCAAACTTAACACAAACAAATTCAAGGTTTTTTATTACAAAACTTATCTTTGCAAAACATTCTATGTATTGGCGCTATCGTTGGTGATTCAAATTAGTATTTCTGGTAATTTTATTGAATAGAAAACTGTTCCCTTGAATATTTATATACAATTTATTATATAAGTAATAATATAATAAATGCGGGATAAATAATATTGGTACAAAAATATAAATAATTTGATAAGAGTATTAGTCTGCATATTATATATATACTGATGTAGAGACTGGATCTAGACTGAGATTGTATTTTGTGTACTCGAAGATTTAACATAATGCATACTTTATTGTTGGACAAAACAAGATAGAAATCAATGAAGCTTGAAGATAAGAGCATTCAGTACAAAGAAAACGCCTTGCCGTGAAATATCGCTGTGATTTTTATCGCTCTTGCAGTTGACGTGATATAAAAGGGTTATTTTATTTGAAACACACAATTTCAAAGAACAAATAAGCTAAAGTAATAAAATAACATTTCATACCTGACAGTAGCAATACTATTTTAAGGAAATGTTTTTATAAAAGAAATGTTCAACTATCTTAAATATACGTACATTGACGTTGTAATTTCCTTATAATAAGTAAGAATCAAATTTATATCTTCATTGATATTTAAAAGTAGGTACTTAATTTTTGTCTCCTTTAAGTTTCTCATCTATAACTGTAGATTCACAGTTTGAAAAGTCTGTTTAACAAATAAAAAAGTAATATTTTAAAATTATTTTTAATTTATAAATTCAACTTGCTATATGATCTCACAATATTTAACGAAACGGGACTTTGGAATCGTTTGAACATTCGTAAATCGATTAATTTCAGCAGACTCAAATTCTCCAGCTTTAGTTTTCCCCTGTTTGCAGTGTACTGATAACGTTGGTTTGATCCCAAATATCCCGGGATCCGGGATCAAATGTGTGATCAGCCATGAAATTCATTTTATTCCTCTTAGTGTTCTAAGGTTTTGTTGTAGAAAAGATTTCAAGTTTGAATTGAAGTCGTCTGCTATTTTTAAGTATGTGAATTTTTTATTATAGTTAAAATCATATTAAAATTATATATTACGTCATTCTAAATATTGCTTTATTTGTAATTTAAGATTTTAAATCGTCATTATAATTAACATTCTTACTTTAATAATATATAACGCATAATTTAAATGTAAATATATTTATGAACATAACCATATACCCATAAGTTATATCACATAAAAACGACAATTTATAAATATATGTCCCTACAGCTTTCATATCTAACATTTCGTCATATTTTGAAAATATCTTCGGGATAGGGAGAGGAGAGCGCGGTCAGAGAATAATGTCAAGTGGTAACTCTGATCAAAAACTCTTAAAATTAAGGCTATTTTTAGTACTATTTATTTAAATACCATTAGTTTCTAACTTTTTCAATTCAATGAACTTTATTAATGAATAACTGTGTTTTAAAAAAATCCTTTCATAATATTCGGCGACAATCAAACTACTACAGGCATGACGTGGCATGACAACGTCCTTTAAAAAAAGGAAAAAAAAGGTTTTAGGGGCATTTGAGAGGCTAACTAATTTGAGGATAAACTGACTGCAGGATTTTCAGAAGAAAATTAACAGCTTCAAAGATTATTTAACGGTGGAATGCAAATCTTAACAGAAATTTATAATGTTCCGAAATCGGTGGATAGTATCGAATCATCGCCGTTTGATACTGTACGTCAGGGCAACAAAGTCGAATAAACCTGTGAAGTTATCAAATATTCCAGCGTTAATGACTCTATCTTTTTTTCGCGGGTCATTTAAATAAAACAAATATATTTTCGGATTTACTACGTGATTTTTTATTACTTTAAAACTACATTATACCTACGCTTCGTTTATTTTCCAGCAACCGTGATCACGGGCAGACGAGATGTGAGTGTCAGTCCGAAAATATATTAGTTTTATTTAAATGACTCGCGGAAATCTTAGCTCTCATTTCTGAATTTGGTCTGGAATTTACTTTTATGCTAATAATATAGTAAAAATCAAACAAAGTTTCGTTAATATTTGAGGCTTTGAACGTCAAAGTCCAGTTAGCTGTTTCGCAGACTATCCAAAACTAAAGGGAAATTGTGGTTTTCAGTTTGTAGTGTATAATATTAATCGATCGTCTTATATATTTAGTCGTCTAACACTTACCGTCCTGAAGTTCACATTTCTTATCTCATCAATTTAAACTATATGTTATTTAATATTTTTTTTATATAAAAACTTGTTTAATAACAATGGTATAATTCATATATTTTCACTTCCTCTTTCCTGTTTGTTTGTCTATTTAAATAAGATGTGACGGTTTTGTTTAGTTTTCTTTTAACAAATCACATAACTCTCGTCACATGAATCATAAACAAGCAAATGGCTGGTGGTATGGAAACGTAATTTTTTTTTTAAATAAATAAAACGACCGAATTCGTATATTTCATAAAAAAAAAGAAATGTTTACCGATAATATTCCGATGAATCGTTCTCGGTGGGTTTATTGATTCTGATCGAATGAAATTCCCAAAGTGTAAAATGTGCCCTTTTTTACACACAATGTACCAGTTGTCTGTTCATCAAAAATGGCTGACATAGTAGATCGTTAAAAGTTGAGTAGAGTACAGATCCGCTTATTGATTCAGCATTGCTAACTCTCTGTAAAGCTGGGTAACGGTTACCTTTGCTTTTAGAGACACCACAAAGTGAAATTCGGCAACTTAAATATCGATTTCAGCCTTAGACTTAATTAAAGATGCTATTGCTATAACTTGTTCCACTATAAGAATAACGCTACAAGCTTTTACCCAATGTTTTTGAAATATATATATTATAAAGTAAATTCGAGTTAATTTATGAAATGAACGTAATTTTAGATATGTTTTAATAGTAATATTGTATTACAAACCAACCACTATATCATGCTTAATGAATACTATTGTAAAATTTCTAATAAAAATTTTAGTTAGATAAAATATTTATTTACATATAATATATCCCAACACTTACTTTAAAGTATGTAAGGGTGGTAATTCACATGCTGACATGTGTATGTCAAATTGTTCACGGGATTTGATCACAGGTATACTAAATTGGCATGACGGCTATCATATTCACTCGTTACCCACATCTGACATATTTTTTGGTCGGATTTCAGTTTTTGAATACCATGTTGTACAATCGTTTTGAATAAAGCGACTTTATAAAATGTTACAAGGCTTTGTTATAGTTTTCGCATGGATTTTTTTTCTGTTTTTAATATAGTTTAAATCAAAATAGTGACTTCATATTTAACTTTTTATATGGTATTGTTGCGAATGTATTTATGTGATTGTAAAAAAAAACAATTGCCCTGTTATTTAGGTCACTTGTTCAAACAAACCTGATATTGAAACAGTATGTTCGGAATAAAAGAATATTTGAATGTTATTTTGTCTGCGTTGCCCTCCCACATAGATCTCTTTCTGCGTTGCAAACTAGTTTCTAATTGCGGTTTTCTTCACTAACATGCACACTTTAAGTGATGAATATGTTAAAACACATGCAAACAATTATCTTCAATTAAATACAATACCAACAAAAAAATGGTAAAATAAAAAAAAAATAGTTCTTCGTTCACCTAAGAGTTATGTAGAATACCTTACGCAAATATTAAAATATTCTAAATTGCTGAGATTTAATATTTAAAAATATAATCTTCCGGTACAGGACGGATAATAAAATTACTTTGATAATATTCAATTTATGAGATAGCTGACTTTAATAAGTTGTAACTTATAATGTTATAAAAATGTAAATTATTTTATATAAAATTAATTGTTTTAAATAATATTTTTCTTGGAATTCTGAATTACATAGAATTGTAGCAATATACTTCTTTGAAAACTATAAATAAAAAGAGGAATACTTTTTTACCCCAGTTCCAAAGTAATCAGACTATTTTTTGAATAATATTATCTTGATTAATTTATTTTTAAGATTCGTTGTCTCATTTTAAAATATATTTCTAATTTATATGACAACAAAGTAACAAAGGTATGTAGAAATCCTTACTTTGTTATTAAGTGGAGTACAATGTGGGATACAATTGATCGTGTCAATTATTTCCCACTAATTTATTCATAAATATAATTTTATAAATATACTCGTATACCTATTTCCCACTTATGTATTTTATATACACTTATATATAAAAAATTTAATCTGTATTAAAACAATTTGTATCTCCAAAAAAACAAAACACAAAACGGTTAGTAAAGGAAGTATATTAACAAATTTTAGCTTATAAAATACTTTCTCAGCCTTCCAAAATTGATTTAATAATGTTAATTAATATATCTTATATCTTTCCAAAATTGAGTTAATAATATTAATTAATATAATCAATCTAGAGTTTCTCAAACATAGTTAGAAATTGAATTGAAGTAGCTTGGTGTGTACCTACACTAACTTAAATGGGATTTCCATTACAGAATCAAATTAAGTACATACCGATACTCTGGATTCATTTTAATATTTTGTTGTAATTTGATTAGGATAGGATGAACGAATAAGGATGACAATAATGGAGTCGAGAACAGACTTTTTGCATATCATTACAGAATACTTCCTAACTTATAAAATGTTTAATACATTGCATCAATGTTCCCATAGTGTATCTGCGTAAATGATAACTTTCAAATAATTACTTAATTAAATTTGATAAGAATTTTATTATATGCATTTTTATTACATATGTATGTCATACGTAATGCTACGGCGTAGAGCTTATCAAACCAGAAACTTGGCGGTTCACTTAAGAGTTCTAAAACAACTAGAACTGAATGTACCAAGTTTTAAACAAATAATATTAAAGTGAATCCCAGTAATAAGCTAAGTCAAATATATGAGTTTTTGAGTTATCTATCTATGTTAATATGATCGTTTAATTATCTCGTTAAATATATGTAAACATTTCTTTAGTTCATTACTTTATTTCATAAGTGATAAGACAATAACCGTCAAAATCAAAGTGTATTGTCGAGGAGTACTGAAACTTGCAAAAGGATACCTTAAATCTGTAAAAGATTTACTTGCTTCTATTCTGAAAATAAAAGAATGAAGCCACTGGCTCAAGATTTTCCCTTTTTCCTTGCGCTCACGGTCAGATTAATGTTTCAATAGCGACATCTAAGTTTCTTACTAAAGTAAAGAAAATTGTGATTAACTTATTTTTTTTTTTATTCCAGTAGCATAAAATGATGCCTTTGATAATATTAACTCTAACTAAACCTACTTATTTGATTCTTTTAATATGTGCAGTAAAATTAAAATACCTTTTTTCCTTTGAAATTATTTTTAAAAATCTACGAATTTCTCTTTTAGTCGACATTAAACCATAACATTTTCCGTACGAAAAATGTTGATACGAAATTATTCGCTTTTATATTTTATCATTTCATGTAATAAATTCAGAATAACTCGTTTTGATATTTTTACTGAGATACAGTTATTAAAATAGATTCTTAGTATTTCTCTACTGCAAGATTATTACGTTAAAATTAAAAGAGTATTATTATGTTAAAATACTGTAGATAAAATTTTCCTAGAAAATCTAATAAAAGCCACTACTAATTTTGAACGCGTGAATTATAATCAGTGTATCTTAATCAGACTTTATGAGCCGGGTAACACAGTGCCCTTCAGAAACTTTATAACTTTAAAGACAAAACATTGGTTGATATTAACATACAATACAAGTTTTTAATGTCCCTTCATTTTATTCCATTTTTTACTAAGAATTCCTTAAAATTACTTATATTTTCTGTTGAGACCGAAAATTTGCATAAAATTTTCGGTCTCCACAATTTACTCCGAATGAGAAAAAGCAAATTTGCCCTCACTCGATTGCCCTGCCGTTCGGATATTTACATCATAATAGTAAAATGCGAATTATTCCTCTCAACCTATAGTAAAAGCAGGCTCAGTTTACTCAGTATCTCTGAGGCGATGACGGGCACTGTTCTATATAAGTTGAAGCCCCATTGTAGAAGATAGTGCTGCTAAAATATTTTTGTAAATTGATCAATCCTATCACTTTATATTTATTTATTGTCAAATTATAGATCCGATTTTGAATCGCACATTACATATGCTTAAACTATGATTCCTCTGTCCTCTGTTTTATTGCAATTTAAAAAGGAACGATGTGATATGTCAACCATTTTAACTTAAACTTAAATAAAGTAACACTGTATTATAACTTGTTGTCAACTTTTTAGTTTGTCCTGAATATTTTTTCCATGCGATACTATGTGATATAAAAATACCATATCCTGTTTCTATGTGGCTGTGATATTTAATTTCGCCAGCTTAGAAATCATTTTATTATAATTTTATCGTCGAGTTCACAGTAAGCAATAAAGATAAAAAGCTGTTACTAACTTCAATATGAAGTTCATAATATTACATTTTTACACAGCTACTGTTTGATAGCAATTTTCTTAAACAAGCTAGAAACTTCTTTTCAATTTTACTTCCTGATTATGGAAAATGTCACCTCATTTTCAATGTGGGAGAAGAATAGTTTCTTTTCTTTGGAAATGCTTAAGTTAGACGGTTCGCTAAGTTTTTTTTGGAACTTGACAAGCAGAACTAAACCCAAGCCAAAGGTTAGCTTCGTAAATATGCCGGTAACTAGAACATTTTCAAATTCCCAATGTAGCTCGAATTAACCCTAAGAATTTTTCATGTCTGTAAGAATTTCCCTTTACCTGACCAAAAAAAAATAAATTTCCAATCTATGTTTGAGTCCCAGTTATTTGAAAAAAGCTATTGTTATAGACGACTTATGCATAGAGAGATATTTAACGGTTTGTATACGTGTATCTTTAATATAATAAACTGTGTGGCATTTTATAACTTTTTCGTCTCTGTTTCCTTTGTTGTCATTGTCGAAATTAAATTATGCCTCTGGCACGAGTAGTCTGGTTTTAACAAGAAAATGGAATTTATGAAATCCAAAGACCATTTGGAAGTAGGAAGTATATGAGAATATATGTGAAAAAATATAATTGCGAAAGAGACGAAAACTTGCTCCTTACATTGTAAATTCAACACTTGTAAAATATTAAAACCAAAATCATATTTTATATCATGTCGTTGAAATATTTTTTTTGAACTAATATATAGATATATATAATATGATTATAATGTAATTTCGTTCGTTCATTGAGTTCTCAGAAACTCTTTCAAATATAAAAAAGTATGTTTATGTGACTGAGATTTAATAATCGTATCGTATTTTTATTATATATTTATTTTTATGTATATCTGTTTTATTATTTAGTTTTAATTCTATTACATCAATGATGTATGTACATTCAAGGTAAAGTTCAATTAGGAATATTGAGGAAGTCATGTGGAATAAATGGTATTCAATCATATTGAAATACAACATGATTCAATATTCAATATTTTGGGTTTTCGCTACGGGCAGCATTTGATAGAGAGGTGAAATGCACTGCTACAAAATTGTTAATTGTTCATTGTGTTTTATTCATTCATTTATTATGCTATATTTTATTCTCTTCATACCTAACCGGTGTTTATTAATGTCATGTAGAGTGTGCTGTCTTGGCGTCTTCTAACAATAAACATTTTTATAGTATGTCCATCCCATTCAATCTGAAGCAGGTAAAATTATCAGTAAACGCCAGTTAAATATAAGGAAATAGAAATAAATGACAATCAGTTACACGTATATTTCCAGTCAAAGGCAAACTCCGTCTGCCATATCAGGCACTGGAACAAAAGACCAGAATTGAAACTGTTATTTGGCTTAACATCGAACCCCCAGGCCGGAATGAAAAGTTCTAACAAATAAACTCGGCTTTCGTGAGTGGGGAAAATGTTATATTATATTAAAAGTCATTGTGCATTTCTATAACAGTGGCTGTGATGTTCTTTTGGTTAAAGATTTAAAACCGAAATTCTCTCAACATTATTGTATTTATAAAACAACCGAGTACAAACTCGAAACTAAATTAAAGTGAAAGGGAAAATTGTGTTAACCCTTTATAAATGTATGTATCGCGTACTAAAGGCACACTCAAAATCACAGCTGTAAAGTTATTCATGCTTTTTGGATATTTTTTCGGATGAAGTTGACAATGAACACGGTCGTTAATAGAGTTGGCTAACCGTAAGGCCGTCGGTTGGACTTTTTTATTTATTTCGTTAGGAAACTTTTGATCGTGAACTATGACCTTAAAATTGATTTGTTCTGTGTTTCAATTCTGCACTATGTGTTATAACATACCAGATGTCTTTGAGAGCTTATCGTTATCTCATAATAGTAATTAAGCCCTCTTTTGTATTAATAAGGCTTCAAACGTTAATTCTTTGAATTCTTATGTCTTCCATATTCTATAACTTAAAGGCTTTTCCTTTTCCGCTCACCCCCCTACAATGGCCTACAATAGCCTACGAACATTGGATGCAAAAATCGCAATTAGATGATATCTGCAGCTAACATCAATTGGTTGTTTATACATAAACCATAAGCTCACTATAGTTATATAGAAAATAATATTTGAAAAAGAAAGACAAAAACTTCAACGATCAAAAGATTTTAAGACATCCCACTTTAATTAAAAATAACAAAAAAAGTTAAGACTATAGTCTGTGTTGGTTGTATGTGTAACCCAATCGATGTATGTAAGGTATATATAAAATACAAATTTATTAATTGTCTTATTATAATAATGAGACTGAACATATTACATAAATAATTTGTTTCATTTAGCCACAACATCCGGGCGCACCAGTGCAGCTGTGGTAAGCAACTAGTGAGATTATGTTTCCTAAACTTTAGTACATCAAAATGCATTATTCTAACGGTACGCCCCTGAATACAGATTAATTATTATCGGCCGATAGTTTAGACGGGCTTTTAATCAGCAAGAAGTGCTCTTAATAACGGTTTGATTTTCATATTTTCATCTCTACAAGACTCTCAGTTAGAGGGTTTTTAATTTACGAGGTCTTAGTTAAAATAAAAAATACATTAGTA
>DVQP01003713.1:0-10456 GCA_018231745.1 Danaus eresimus
GTTTAATACCTTTTTGGAAATTGTATATGACTTTAAAACAAAATAGTAAAATATATAACTGGCAGTCCCTTTTAGGTTTTGTTTGAGACTATTAACAAAACAATAGAACAGGAAAAGATTCCCTCGTCTGTCAGATTATAATTTTTATGTAATTTCGTATAGATAATAAAAATATGAATGTAATAATAAGCTATCAAGAATTAGCGGTGGTTTTTGCGTGGTACGAGCTGGTGCGGTGCCGTGACCTTGGCTTGTTTATTATATGAATCTGACTAATCGATTAAAGAACTCTTGTTTCGTAAACACAAGACGTGCGTGACTACGGTACCGAGTTATATACAAGATCAACAACAAACTACAATACTTTAAGACTTTTAATGGTATTAAAATTGGCGTTGTTCTTCTCACGACACAAATAATAAGGAAAGTTGATGCAGTCATATTTTCAGACGTTAAATTGCATCTTGTTTTTAGTTTTTCTCTTTAGTGGCGAGTTTTAGCGAGGTAGACTTGTGAAAGCCATGTACGGCGACTTCTAACAAATTAATGTGTAGCTTATCATTTATATAAAATAGTCCTGTTTTAAGAAAACTTGAGTACAAGTGCCTCTAGCACCCTATCGCAATAAGCGACAGCTATAGCATATTCACATGTCTTTTAGCTTTATATTAGATTTTTTACGATATGTTTTAATTGCCACAAAAACATATTGTATAAAAATATTTTCATAATTATTATCAAAATGAAGATACATTCATCTTAACAATACGCTTGTACTGTTATTTGTAAGGCCTATTAAATAATATACTCTGATTTCTGAAAACCTTGTCAGTAGAGAATTTGAATTGCACATTTTGCATGAGCGAGGCCAGAGCGGCATCCGTCGGCTCAGCGTTCATGTAAATTTGTATTGATTGCAAATAGGTTCAGATCTCATCGTTCATAAGAATCAACACACAGATGTTGTACATCTGTTGAGGTTGAGGACATGACAAAAGTAGTCCAAATCTAATGACACTTAGTGAAAGAGCTAGAATAAAATCTACATGGATGTAACTAAAAATGGAGTCGTGAAAGAAATCTAATAGCTTGGAAATATTCCTTTATTATATCATATTTAAATCTGATTCATGGTTCTATTCCCATTAATAATAATTTTACTAGTTACTTTTGACTAACGTCTGCAGTAATTTATTACGTTTTCAATTAGAAGCACCGTCTTGATATGACACCCAATTTATAATATTATTGAAGTATTTGTACGGATTCCTTTTCTAATAGGGTCATAGACACAGGTGACCTATAACATTACAGCGCGAATAAATGTCACAGCAATTTCGGTATTATTTTAGCTCTAGCCAGCTACAAATAAGAGTGGCGAGTGATGCCAATGAACTTCACTCATAGCCGGGAAAGCAAACGCAGCCTCGTGCAACTGGGTCATTCCAATATTGGAACCGAACGAATATTAATATACGATTGTACACAAATTCTTAATCATTATAACGTTATACACTTAACTAATTGGGAGGAAATCTTTTATACGTTCCCAATTAGAAAGTCGAATGCAAATAAAAGCACAAAGCGTATCCGCTCTATCTTCCCACGTCCATTAATTTTGTGATCGCGAAATAGGATAAAATCGCATTGAGCCGCAATTATTTAGATAGACTTGGGCGTTCTTATGGTCTAATTGAATGTTTCGCTGTGTAGTGTATATGCTAATAGTGAGTTTTTCTTTAGATTGGCAGTATGCCATAATACATTTCCGGCAAGCGCCGGTCGTGGTTTCGTTCTGGCGACGCCTGAATTGCAAGTGGACGCGGCTGCATCATGCGTCATCTAATGCAACAACGATTTCTATGGCTTCTACGTCACAGCGATAACCTTACAACGTAATCCAAACACACGAAATCGTTTACAATTTGGTTCTAGAGAAATCTAAAGAAACAAGACTTTGGAGAGCTATCAATTACATTGCAAGGCGTGATAAATGGTTTTTATCTGTGTAAACTTTATCAATATGAAACAAGAACTGGACTGCGTCCGCAGCTTATCAGCCACCTACGCTTTCCACTGCATTATACGACTTAAACACATACATTCATCGTAGACTACTAACTAGCTACCAACGTTATTATACGTTTTATTGCTACTCACAATAGATTTGATAGATATACTCACAAAGTTATATTTATAGTACAATTAGCGAGAAGTATTTATATTCGGTTTATAATAATGAATTTCCTCTGTTTCAGTGTTTGTACAGAGATAAAGGATATTATTAGACTCGTTGCGGAGGTCAATACAACGCGATCCAGTTTCCAATGGCTCTGTTATAGTCATTATTGCAACTCTATTATTGGATTAATGAACCTTACTTGTATTATTGGCATGAGAGACGTTTGATAACGGACATTACGCTATTGTGGGTTGTAGAGGCTATTCTTAAAACGTATCACAATAGGAACGTCTGTTTCAAATGTTTACGTTAGTTATGATCACATATTATTTATAAGAAAACTTATTGTCCGTGGAAAAGTATGAATCGTTTTATAATAATTTTAAAAATATTTATGCGTAACTCGGGTATATTGACTGATAATGGGTTTACACTATCAGTTAACGAAATGATATATAAATTTAATGGAATTTAACACAATCGTGATTATTGTGATTGGATGGTTTAACACCGGCTTGTTATATTAGTTATGTATAAATGTTGTTTGTACATGCAAAATGTTTAACGACTGCAGACAGTTATTAAACTATGAGCTATAATTGTTTCTCTTTAAAATTATACCATTTGAAAATCATATTTGTATTCGTATCTTGATTTTGTACTAACAAAGCTGTTCTTCATGATGTAATAAGTGGGGTTCTAAAAAAGTTTTGGAATTCATAGATAATTCGAACTTTAACGAGGTGATTAGGAAAGAGAAAATTAGGGCCTTGTTTGTTGAACTTCATTTTAAATACCTACATTAATAGTAACAATAAAAATAGACAAAATTATAAAAAAATATGATAAAACAATTCATATATATATTGCACATTAAGCATTCTATTCTCCCAAAATTGTTAAGAGTAATGTGCGAACAAAACAAAATTTCAAATTTGTAAACATCTTTTGACTTAAACAAAATAATTGAAATTACTTGTTTAATATATTAAAATACACAGACAAAAATTTGGGAGTAATTTCGATTAATGATGCTAGGATTGACGGTGATGGGGAAGTCATGTTTCAGACGTCCAAACCTAAAAAAGTTTATAAATGGGCAATCGTTAGTACTTGCAGAAAACGACAGTTTTTTTACTACATAACGATAAACAGTGGATGAATAAATATTTTATAAAAAGTATAGTGTCAATCTGTAATTAAGCTCAGCTTATTTATATGATTAATTCTAATTTGACGCCAGTATTACTATAGCAAGCTAAGCGGAAGAGTCTTGAATTTGGCGATTTTCAATTTCCTATATTAAAAATATTTGAACCTTTTTATGAGGACGACACAGAGTGCAGACATATGTCAAGATAATAAACCTATTTAGTTAAACTAAGTTTACCTAAAGAAGGTAGTTAATAAACACCAGACTGTCATCATTACAGAAGAATAAAGACGAATATTCTATACATAATTGTTAGCTTAATGCTCCAATAAATTTATCTGACTCTGACTTTTGAAATGTAACTTTCGCTTTAACAAAAAAACTATAAGACTATTTGGGTACACGCCTGTCTTGCAAATACAATCCGTGACAAAAAGTTTTGTATGGAATTCAAAATATAATTTGTATTTAGTGAGCGCTTTATTTGACAATACAGTGAATAGAGCTGCAGAGGCATTTCGTACATCTACTTTCACCGATATAAGCACGCCAATAGATTGCATGAACCAGTAGAAACTATGTTCGGGGAATCATTAAACATTCTAGTTATTGAATGACGACAAATAAAAATAATGACAAGTGGTGTCATTAAACGCCAACTATCGTATTAACGTGATTAAAACGCACTTAAACGTTTATAATTAACAAAATATATATCATGTAAAGTAATATAATAAAAATTTATTTCTGTTCAACAATGGAATGAAATGTTTTAAAAACGAAGACAATGTTTCCACAAAAGACGATGGTACCATTTTATTTTTTGCATCAATGCACGACTCACACTTTACGCGTTATTACAATGATTCCATGAACGTTTAAGTTCAAAAACACGTTTAGACAATAGGCTATTGGAAAAAGTCGAGGAATTTTTCAGATAGGTATATATTTACACCGATCATGTCGATTCAAATGTCCACAATTCTAGCGACGGTGCGCAAAATTATAATAATATCAAAAAAAAAAAAAAACAATTGGGTATCAATAAGAGAATCTTGAACTTGTTACTCGGTAAGATAAAGTGTTGCATGAATCGATAATCATAATCGAAGTGGCAATATCACGTTTCGCGTCCTTCCTATCTCTACTCGATTACCGACGACGGTAACTCTGAGCCGGCGCCAGCTGAGACTCCTTTTCATTGTGATTCCGTGCTGGGAATACTCACAAATTAATTAACATGACAAACATACAACACCCAGGCGAGATACATATAAGAATATAGGAGACCAGCCGTACATCCGACGTAAATCTAAATTTTGGACGTTAATTTGGAATGTGCGACTAACACAGCGAAACTTGGTATCTTCGAATGAATTTTTTACTCGGTGATTCGGATGCGTCGCGTGTGAGTCACCGCGGCCGGCATACCGTTGGGAACCATGCACCGTGTCAGCTACCTATTTATGTCGCAGGACGAAGCGCAAATAAACAGCATCAAAGGGAAGCTGGATTCCGTTTGCCGGTCCGACCAGCAAGCAACGAAACTAAAACAACAACCATTGTCTACAGATGAGTTATTTTCGCAAATAGATAGGTTTTGTTACAGCTCAAGCTGTTGCTATGCTGGAGGCTAGCATGCAGCAACCGTGTAGAAATTTTAAAACATTGCGTCAGATGGTACAGTCATTAATATAATTGAAAAGTAGAGTTACTCTATTCACACTCAATGGAAAAAATAGTTGATTGATCTCCAGAGAGATTACCAAATCTATCATAAATCTACTACATAAAACCATTATGTATGAAATGAAAGACTCAATTTCAAATTCCATGATGAAATATACTACAATAATCCTATTTTAATAACAATAAAACATTTTCTAGAAATGAATATTTTTTACTGACCTACTTAACATATAAATTGTAAATATTACAAAAATACAAGTAAAACAATGTTAAATTTCATCAGCTTCATGATATACAAAACATACATGAAAAAGGATTAACTTGAAAAAGTCAAACCCTAAGAGTCTAACCCTATATTCACTAAATGACAATATTCAAATACAACATGTGTCTTTCTACAGGTAAATATTCACATTTTTGTAAGTAGAGATAAATGTTGCAATGTGTTTGTATGGTGAAGTAAAAGGTAATAAAAAATAATAAATATTAAGAAAGAGTGCTATCTTATCAGTATGAGTCTATAATATTGTATTAATTGATTTATTTATCAACAATTTATATAGATACCTCCATAAGGTACTAGGCAGAAAATGTTCCCAAATAGCTTACCTTTCATCATCCGGTTGGACAGCTGGTTGCGGCTCCTCTTTACCATCGCCAGTGTCACCAGCCTGCATTCCGTCCGGTACTGATTCCGGTGCACTGCTATCACACGCATTCACATTCACATTGCTCACCACCGAGCCACTAATGGCGTGAGACACCACCGCACTCACTGGGCTGCCGAAACCCTGACTGTCATGTCCAGGCTGAGGAGCGTTAGACACGTACGCGGTGGAACTTACTGGCATCGACACTATCGGCGAGTTAGTCCCCGACACGGTCGCCTCGACTGGCGCTACGCTAGTCTGTGACATCACGGGTACCACACCCCCATAACCCAGACCCATGCTTGTCTGAGATTGCACTACACTAGCATGAACTCCTCCGCCCATTCCCATTGGCATGCTTTGCTGCATAGACATCGGAATGTTCTGATGTGCCATCGACACTTGAGGCACTGTCTGATTAGGAACATATTGCACACCACCCATCTGTGTTGTGTGTTGGCCACTCACCTGTTGCTGCAACATGGTTTGCGGTTGGGTCATATGTGCTGGCATCTGTTGCCCAACATTGGGTGGTTGCATGTAAATGGGATCAGAGGCTGGCATTTGCATGCCTGCCTGATTGCCATCTAAAGTCATCTGCATATTCTGTGGTGCAGCACTCATAATCTGTATATTTCCCTGTGGTACATTAGTCTGTTGTGGGGCCATAGTGTGAACGGGAGCCTGCTGTTGCCCAGTTAGGCTTTGAAGATTAGCTGGCAAAGTTGATCCTTGTGGCTGTGTGGCCATTGGTTGCAAATTAGAGGGTAGAGTTGCACCTTGCTGCGATGTTACAATACTAGTCAGCACCTCTTGTGGCAATGTCTGGCCCTGCTGTGTCATCTGAGACTGTTGTGTATGATATTGAGGAACATTGTGTTGGGTTTGAACCATAGGTTGCTGTGATGATGGAAGACTGCCACTAATCATTGACTGAGCATTACTTTGCTGGTTGACCGCTTGATTGTATTGTGGTTGCGGCACAGCCATTCCTTGCTGCTGCATTTGTGGATGCATTCCCGGTACCACAGATTGTTGGGGCTGTGATGGAAGTTGATGCATTTGGGTTTGCATTTGTGATATTTGTTGATTAGTTGCAGCTAGCTGGGTTGGTAATTGCATTTGCTGTATATGGTTTGGCATCTGTTGATTCTGCAGTGCTTGAATTTGTGCCTGACTAGACAAGTGCTGCAGTTGAGCTTGCTGAGGTCCCATAGCTTGTTGACCTTGAAGATGATGTCCTTGACCCATATTAGGCATCTGGGCTTGTTGCATCTGATGAATTTGTTGTGGATTTGGCTGTCCCTGCATAGGTTGCATCTGCATTTGTTGTATTTGTGGCTGTTGACCCGGAATTTGGGAGAGTTGCCCCTGATTAGACAGCCCTTGCATTTGTGGAATCTGTTGCTGCAATTGCATATTAGTTAACTGAGCTTGTGGCAAATGTTGGCCCATTTGTTGCATCTGTTGATTAGGAATTTGCTGCATTTGCTGCGGCATTTGTTGATGCATAGGTATTTGTTGCATTGCCATACTTTGAGACTGTGCAATAACTTGTTGAAGTTGATGCTGTGGAAAACTTTGTGGAATCTGTTGAACCTGCTGCTGTTGTGTAGGCTGTTGATGGCTTTGTGGTGCATTCTGCATAGTGATATGTGTCATACTTTGAGGATGTTGTTGAGCCACTTGTTGGCTTGATTGCATATTCTGATTAATCATTTGCTGTGGCATCTCTAGTGGTGGAGATTGTACAGATACTGACTGAGTGACAGGCATCGGTTGCTGGGCCATATTAATGGGTTGAGTAAGCGATTGTCCAGGAGATGCCATCGGAAATTGTTTCTGGACACATTGATCCATTTGTTGAATAGGAGCACTCACTTGATCATTGGGCACTTTATTTGCCAAATCATTACACATATCATCATGTTGACTATCATTTATAACAACTCCACTATCAGGTGCCTGCAAAGCATTAGTTTCTGTGACATCCAAATTATTGTTCAAAGTTATTGGGGCATTTTGTTGTGTTGTAGTGTGATCTAAATAGTCCATGCACATCCATCTGCCACGACGGAAAGGTTCAGTACTTTCAATTTTAACAACTTTAAACCTCTCATTTCTGACATGTTCTTGGATCTCCTTCATGCCTTCTTGAGGCTTAGAATTGCCTATAAGATTGATGATGCTGCCTGTTCCGGCGTTAGTGACACTGACGTGCATGTCATTCACTTCCGTGTTATTACTATTTGGCACAGCTCCTCCTACTTGATTGGTATTAGCGTCCTGACCAACTATCGCGAGTCCGTACTGCGAACTGGTCGGAATGACGGGCGCACAACCTAGCGATGCACTTGACGCGTTGTAGAAAACGTCGTCTTTCGAAAAGGTGTCTTCAGAGTAGCTCGGCGTTTCATTCTCTATGTCGGTCACCCTTGAGATGTCATCGGTGTGAGATTCGTCTAGATCGTCCGCGGAGTCCTCCCCTGCATCAGTGCTCACCCGAGACCCAACAGTCACACTCGTAATCTGAAAGGAAGATATTTTCCTTGGGTTATGGGCGGATTGAAGACTCGTCGGGTGAGTCACTCCCTTCTCAGACTCATTTAGTCGAAGAGATTCACTCGTAGTACGATGAACAACGTTGTTATACTTGTTTTTTTCGCTAGTTTTATGTGACTTTTGAATCAGATTGTCAGCCATTATGCCGTCCGACTCGAATGACTACCTAAAGAAAATTTCACTGTTTATTGGCCTCTGAGACATTTGATAGACTTTTAAATCACAAATACATAACTAGGGTAAAACCATTATACACTCACAATTTCACAAACACGGTAATTTTGCTATTAAAGTTCTTAAAATTCATGAGTAAACACACACAGATGTGAACATCTTTCAGACGGCAGCAACATGGCGGCCATTTATGCGCAATGCATTATGTTTGACAATTTGCAGTAGGCTATAGACATTATAGACCTTCACTTGAGACGGGAGATATTTTGTCAAGAGATGTCACTACTCGCTTTTAGCAAAATTATTATATTTTTTAATTTGATTAATAGAAATACACAGTTTAATTTTTATAAAATAACATAAATTTTATTTTATATAATCATATTTTCAATTGTATTATTTCCAAATTTACCTTAACATTTTAATAATAGACAAAAAACAATACATAATAGTATTTGATTTGGACATGAAAATATTTTGTCTTAGAGAAACAGTTGTTATTTTTAATATATTTTTCAAAATCCCTTCTATTATAATTAAAACTTATTCTTCAAGGTTATTTTACATCCACTTCAAATGTTACATTTATAATCTGTCTTACCAAACAAGTTTCGCTATTCGATACAAGATGGCGTAAAATTGATTCATAATGACGTAATACCAAAATATAATAAATAAATATATACCTTACTTTACAAATGTTTTTTAAGTTCGATTTATACCATTTAATAATAAAATACATTTTACCTAATTATAATGAATAAAATTAAAAACACATAACATGAAAATATATTCATGCACATCATATATAATAGTTTAAATAAACTTTTCTTAATATTAATTTGCTTTAATCGTTATTATTTTTGTTTCAATGAAACCCAGCAATATAATTTTCATAACATAATATTGTAAAACATTTTAACAATGAGAAATCTCAATCAATTTTCAATTTTTTACCTATAACTTCAGACACCGTTTTAATTTTTTTACAATGTCGCCCATATATGTAAACTAAAACATTGTTTGCAAGTATTATAATTTTTAAATTTACGCATTAGAATTTGTAGGATTTGCAAGTACTAAGTCCTATAATGCGACTATTGCGTTTGTCGGAAGTTTAATTTAAATACGTCATATACATCACGTTTTTTAAATCCTTGGCAGGCATAAGATTTTGTGAAGGTTAGTATTTGTTTATTCGGAAGTTTTTGGGAAATTTCTCTGTCGGTTATTTAGAACAATTGGCTAAACTATTCAAAGAAATTGTTATTGATATTACAAATCTATGATTTAAAATGATTGAATATAGATAATATCGTTAAAAATTACCAGTATAAAATTGTAACTTACTATGTC
Source organism: Danaus eresimus (assembly GCA_018231745.1). Lineage (NCBI taxonomy): Eukaryota > Metazoa > Arthropoda > Insecta > Lepidoptera > Nymphalidae > Danaus > Danaus eresimus. The sequence goes on from DVQP01003713.1 coordinate 9,767, forward strand.
GCTGGCGGTAAATTGCACACTATTTCGCGAACTACTTCATAACGGGAACTAAGACCCACCAGGAGCGCCCCGACCTCAGCTATTACCCGCAAGGTCTTAAGATCACCAGTCGATTTACCCAGTATCCCCACCAATCGCCGTGACACTTCTTAAACGGAGATAATTTGCTATTATTTGTAAATTGCCGTCCCGTCCGCCGTGGCTTGATCGCAGTCGTTCGGGAGCTCGGGACCATCCTGGCTTCCAGCTGCCACAGAAAGTAATCCTTAAATAAATAGTCGTCATCTAAACCTCCGCCGCATAACACGGCGCCAGTCGATAAGATACAGCCCGCGAACAAACTCTAATTCTTAAATATTAAAATGTGAATGCGTCGCACACTAAAAATGGCTAAATCATTGGACGACATTTCAAAAAAATATAACGAAGACAACACCTCAATGGAGGAAGACACTGAGGACTCTCCAGGATGTTGGCAGAGGATGATCGTTTTCTTTCGGATCAACCCAAATCTGATTATGTTAAAAGTGACTTTATTTGTGATGTATGGAGCCACAGCATCTCTTTTGCCATATTTGACGATTCATATGCAGAGTATAGGGCTCACTGTACCAGAAATTTCTTTTGTGTATTTAGCATTGCCATTCACAACGTTTTTAAGTCCTCCTATAACCGGTAAGTTTACAAACC
>DVQP01003714.1:0-10456 GCA_018231745.1 Danaus eresimus
ATATATACATATATGTTGTTTCATTAGGAAGAAGTAAGCTTAGGAAGAAAAAGACTTATCACGATGGTATTAAAAAGGAACTTAAGACCTGAAGTAATTAGCCCACCATATATATAAGCATCAATAAACACCAAGTTTACGAAATGTAACTCCAAAAATCCTTTGTTTACACGAAAATAAGTATTTATATACCTACGTCTATAGTTTTGGCTGTTATATACTGATTTGTTGTTACAGTTAGATAAATGTAATAATATTTTAATGGCATATTTTTTTTATTTAAAACGCCATCTATGTGTCGCAGGCTGAGCCTTGGGCGTCGTACTGCGTGGAGCCTCCGTGCGGTCAGCTGAACCCCACCAAGGAGGAGCTGTACGATGTCCTTCAAGACATCTATACCGACATGGCCGGTCGGGAACCTTACTAGTCTATATATGATTCTGAGTCAGCTTCATCTTTATCAATGTTTTGTCATTTTGTATTATTAGAGAATTTTACTTGTTATTTTCTACAAAAAACTAACATTTGCAGCAATTCCAGATGAATCGAGCTTTGTTATCGGATCCTCACTGTTTTAACAACCGTATGTCCAGATGTATTCCCGTCGGACCTGTTCCACATGGGCGGCGACGAGGTGTCGGAGCGCTGCTGGAACTCGTCCCGCCAGGTGCAGCAGTTCATGGAGGACAACCGCTGGGGCCTGGACAAGGCCAGCTACTTGCAATTATGGAACTATTTCCAGAATAAAGCCCAAGACAGAGTGTACAAGGTGACCATGATGTCGTCTAAATAAACATTTAATAATCATACAATCGATTTTTCCATTGTAACGAAATACTGTAACATTTTTGGCGAATGACTTTATAACAAAATGATCAAAATAATAATGTTTTATACAAAAATATCGGTTTTAATGATATAATATGGAAATTTCACGAGCTTCGTTTGGTGCAGGCATTTGGTAAAAGGATCCCACTGATTCTATGGACCAGCACGCTCACCGACTACAGCCACGTCGACAAGTTCTTAAACAAAGACGACTATATTATTCAGGCGAGTAGAAACTGATTTGATTGTTTCATGATTATTTTTATGTATTTTGTTGATTGTAACTTTACAGTGTCCAATTCTCATATCTATTATCCCAGGTGTGGACTACCGGCGAGGACCCCCAGGTATCCGGTCTCCTGCAGAAGGGTTACCGCCTGATCATGTCCAACTACGACGCTCTGTATTTCGACTGCGGTTTCGGTGCTTGGGTTGGAACTGGTGAAAACTTCCTTTTATTTATTCTCAGTATCTGTATGTATCTTATATAGTTACGTTAGATATTAAGTGATTACTTTTTTGTATCCGCAGGCAACAACTGGTGCTCCCCGTACATCGGGTGGCAGAAAGTATATGAAAACAGCCCGAAGCTGATGGCCAAAGACCACCAGGATCAAATCCTTGGTACGACAGACCTACTACCGAGATAAAAATATTAAATAAAATGACACTTTAACTGAAATAGGTTTTGATGTTGAATTCTTATATAAAATATTTGTGAAGACGAAGTTGCTATTGTTGATGTAAATGTACTGAGGTCAATGACCTGTGTTATGTTTTATACATTACAAGGAATGGACTTACGCTAAGTGATAGTCGCAGAGCAACTGTTGGCCGTGTTTATTATATTTATTGTTTGCTGCGGGTGATATTCAGTAGTTTCACTCAGCAGTCAATCGATCCACAGTCTGTATTGTATCTGTCTCACTCGGTAATGTCGTCCCCAAATATATTACTCGCAGACAAATGTAATTCTCAACTAAGTCATATTTTCATTTAAAAGATCAATATTTACTTTTACGATCTTTTAATATTTAGATACTCATTGTAGTTAATTTTTGTCCAATGGCTGAGATGAAAGAGTTTAAAATGTTTTTGTTACTGCAGGCGGTGAGGCGGCGCTGTGGTCGGAGCAGTCTGACTCCGCGACCCTGGACAGCCGGCTGTGGCCGCGGGCCGCCGCCCTCGCCGAGAGACTGTGGGCGGAGCCCGCCACCAGCTGGCGGGAGGCCGAGCGGCGGATGCTGAACATACGGTGAGTAGGACTCGTTGGACAGCACTTGGAAAAATCCAGCTGGTAAAATGTATATATTTTCGGATCTACTATGCGTTTTATTATAACTTTAAAACTACCCTACGCTTCGGTTACTTTACAGCGACCCTGATCACGAGATGAGAATTCTTATCCCGGAACGTCGGGAGTATATTGTTTTAAATAAATAAAATAGCGCTAAGTGATCCGAAAATATTAGTAAATAATTAAAATATGACGAGTCCACGTAATGATACGCTAAACGATTCCAGCGAGCGCCTCGTCCGTCAAGGCGTCAAGGCGGAGTCCCTGGAGCCCGAGTGGTGCTACCAGAACGACGGCTACTGCTACGCCTGACGGTGACTGTGAACTAATCAATACAAACAATACTCAAACATAATCTATTTTCTTGCCTCCTATTGACACAAATTTTACTGAATCAAATTCAGCTAATTTTCTATATCTGTACTATGAAATAAAATCATTAAATTTATTTGTCTTGTTTAATTTATATACCTGTTGGAAAGTTTCGTTGCTCCGCTGCTAAGGAGCTTAGGAATGGATGTCTGTATGTCTGCGGTCTGTGTAGTTGTTTATATAAGACATGGTATGGTATATTTGGGACTGTACCGAATACCGAATATTAGGCAAAAGTATTACGCTGAATTTGAGCGCCTAAAGTTTTTCAGATGTGATTATTTCGCTCTCGTTTTATTTTAATGCAATGAACCAAAAAAAATTTTGTCACAAAGAAATGAACTACTTCCTAGAAAAGTACAAAAAATAATCTTTCCGTACAAAGACTTCCTCATTCTAAATTTCGCCAATGCTCCAAAAAAATCCTAATTTTGTACGTGTTTAATACCAATAGTGTGGTACCAACGACTACTTAAATGATAATAAGACTATTGAAATATTATTGCATATTTTCGAATTTGTTTTAATTTTACTTATCAACTTCTTTTTACAAATGATACGTCATAAGTGTTCTGCATTCATCAGAATAAAATGTAAACTTAATATTCGTCCGAAACCAATAAAAGCAGCCGAATAGGCCGAACACCAAATAGTAACCAAATAGTAGTAGCAAGCCTAGATTACAGTTTATATGGTACAGTTACAGTTTACATGTAGCAAGCCTAGCCTAGCCTAGCCTAGTTTACACATGTCTGTTAGTGTACATTTGAGTTTGTGTAAATCATTTATACCTATCTTGAAATTTGTGCATATAATTGTAATGGTTAAGTCACTGAGATTTTATAAAACAAAAAATATAAAAATTGTGTTGCGTTTTTGGCGAAATTAATTAAGGTTTATACGTGTCCGTCTAATATGCTGAAATGTTATAAAATGTTATTAATCTATTACAAATATAGAACTAATTTTTGTTCGCGACTTCGTCATCAAGAATTGGACACAGAAAGAAATGCATGACTTGAAGCACAAATATGGTAAGCGACTGACAGCGACATCTATGGATTTGTCATGGTACTTCATACACAATATGCTGCTATGCCCGGAGGCATGATCCTGCGAGAACTACTCGGAATTCTTTGATAAATTATAATCTGTCTATTTATTATAAACGATTCTGATATATATAAAAAAGTATTAGTTTAATATAAAAAGTACAAAAAATTCCGAAATTATAGATGTAATGAAATAGAGACAAGATTCAATGGAATTTGCAATTTAACTGAGGGGCTGACCATGCGTCAGCCTATGTTTTCGGATTTTATTTTATCAGAATTTTATTAGGACTCTGTCACGAACCGTTTTTTTAGTTTCATGAATTGGCCTTAAAATTCCTTTTAATTTAACCTAGGGTACTTTTTATCAATATCCGGAATTCCCAACTCGAAATTATAACGCTCGAGTGGGATACAGGACGCATACAGAGCATAAAAAACTTTTTGTTGTTCATATTATTTTTCTTTTCCAGGTGGAGTCGCGGGTAACAGCTAGTAAATATATATATAAAAAAATAAACATTACACATTTATTCAACCAAACAGTGTACTTTACAAAAATATTAACATTTTACAGAGTATAACGATGTTGGTATTGTGGTGTTTCAGCAAGAATACCAAATTTTTCATTCCCAGTATTGTATCTAACTGAACCATGTCCAGCCGAAGGTAAGGCGCCTTCCATGCTGACTGTGCCCAGGAATGGCAGAACACCAGTCACCCCAACTATGCCTTCCACAACCAATCCATCAGAAAAAACGCTAAAACTAGGCGCTGGCAGCGGCGTATTCTGGACTTTCAATGGACTGGTAAAAACACCACAACCAGCACTCGGCTCCTGAATAACTCGTTGGCCGATGCATTGAGCATATGCGTACTAAAATAATATTACGATTAATTAGGTAAGTAGATAATTAGACGGTAAACAATAACACTATTTGTTTGTTAAGCAAATATTTGAGGCGATTTGTGAATTATAACAAACATTTATGGCTTGTTTTCGCGCTCTAACAATGTCGAAATATTAAGAGGCTTAAAACAAATGGTATAATAATAATAAAAAAATAACACTTACATTAATAAGTACGATTTGTAGGCAGATTGAAAAACGTAGCTTGAATTCCATTGTAGTATTTAGGTCTGTGCTATAAGCTATCGTAGTGTATGATGCTTCGTCCTAACCCACTGTCCTATTTATATTGATAAACACACCGACACATTGCTACTTACATCACATTATCAATTACAAAATGTTATGCTCAATATGAAAAACATAATTAAATAGAAAATTAAGTAACGGAGATAATAACAATGCGTAAGCATCACGAACTATCTCCACACGGTGTGCAGTGAGACAATAAAAATGTCATATCAATGGCACCATGCAACGCATTGAATGACGGAATTTGTTTTTAATCGTATATATTTTCGTGTGTTATATTCGTTGTTTTAATGTTTTTAATCAAAATAGGATTCAGGGATAGTTTTCGTTTTTAAATTTAGTTTTTTCAGTTTACGAAAGTGGAATCTGAGTTTGTTTTATATTTAATTATATTATGGCTTTCTTTTTCGTCTGTCGAAAGGATACTCAGAAGTCGTCTCGAATTTTTCTATTTTAGTTGTAATCCTCAGCTTTACCAGTGCTTGTTTCAATGCAAAGGTCTTAAAAGGTTATTTTTAGGTTCAAACAATATAATTTTTGTTAATATCCCATTGAACCCACTTCATCAAATTTTTGACCATCGCAAGAAAATCAAAAAACCTTTCTGTATACCTAAAATTGGTAAGTTTAAATAAAATCATACAACAAAAAAAAATACGAATTAAATTTATTATTAGAACAAAAATGATTGTTTTTTTGGAATTGTTAATTTGTTATTTGTAAAGTTTCTGTGCCCTATTTCTGTTTATGAGTGTTCTAACGGCAAAGTAAATTTTTTACTGAATAAAGTTTTATATTGTACGTATTATATAAAATCCAGCTTAGATTTTGCTCATGTTCACAGTTTATTATAATTAAGAAAGTAAATATTAAGTTATTGGTAGAACTTTTTAAAGCTAATAAAAAGTATAGCTACATAATATTATGTTTCAGCTTTGAGTTCTTGCAACATCTTACATATACATACGTTTCACGGAGCTATTAAACGTACTAGTGTAGTGGGTTCCGTACACATTTTATTTCCAAATCGTAATGAACGTATCGTGTGTTATTTATTCCCGCAGAGTGTTTTATAACATTTCATATTAAAATGTTTTTATTTAATAAAAATGTATGAATTTTGAGCTTGAATGATTTATCTACAATTGCAAGTTTTATCAAGAGGGCAAGATGCCAGGGTCGCTTACAGACGAGTTCGGCGACATTTGAATTTAATAAATTTATAGTAAGATATTTTTGTACTCGAAAATTTATCAAACAGGCCAATGACTCCGCAATTTGGACATTCCAGTGACGACGTTGTGGATTGTCAAAGAAGATGGTAATTGGTTTTGTTAATAGAATATGGTTGGTAGTGTTAAATTCATTAATCTTTGCGATTTTCAGTTCGTGCTCGATATAGATTATTGTTGTTCACTGTCAAATAGGTTACAATGTTGGTTTTTGGGCCAATTTTTTATTCACCATATGTTAGGAGGTTACCAGAATCATTTAAAGCGATTTCACTAACATTGCAACGGGGACTTAGAAGGCAGGATAATAACTTTAATAGACAGTTTAAGTACCTGATGCTTTAAAAACTTGTAAAACTTTGTAAGTGACTATTTAAATACACATGTAGGCTATCGTGCCGAGATATTTAAAGTATATTTAGGTGATACATCGAAAAATAGAGAAATTTTGTTCCGATACTTTTAACAATCTATTATTCTTATATTATATGTTTAATTTGATTTAAACTATGCGTGTCTACAGTCACAATCACACAAAACAGATATACTATTATCGGGATTTTGTTTCAGACATAAAAAATTGGTTTTAATATAGGAAATGATTATAATATAACATATATATATATACATATATGTGTTATATACATATATATGTTATATACTATTTACGATGGATTGGTCTACAAAAAAATAGCGAATATTAATTAACATATGAGTGTCTTAGATTAAAAAAAATATATTCTAAAATGACCATGTATACACTTGATTTTATGACTCCGAGAAAATTCAATTAATTTCAATTCAATGCATTTAATTGTTAAGGCATAATTAGATTTAATAAATTAAATAAAATAGAGAAACAATTTTTTTTTGTAGCTGCTTTTAAAATTTTTGCCTTTAGAAATTTCTTGGTAAAGTGTTGAGACGAAATATTAAAATACATATAGATAATGAGTTTGTTGGTTTCTTGACTCTCAACTCCTACTTTCGGAACATAAACGGTAGGCTTTGTATGATATTCTAATTATGTCAAAAATATAATATCTTTAGTAAGGTACATTTTTGGCCATTGGGTCAGGTAAAAATCTGAAAACAAACATTTAACTCAATTAATTTTTTTTTGTCACAAAAATATCATCAATATATAAAAATGAGAATATGGACTATAATATTCTAAAAAAGCCAATCCCATGTAATGAAAAAAAAAGAAGATTTTAATTATTAATAAACATTAAGGGAATTCTTAATCGTTTGTTTGCTCAAATAATTATGAGAAGCGCTAATAGTTCTCAAATAATCTAATTCCCTGAAATCTTCCCTTCGATTTGTAACACATCACAGTTTTTTTATGAATATGACAAATATTGAACAAGTATTTTATAACCTTTGGGCTTTAACTATTAATTTTCAGTACAAATACAATATATTTATTAATCCCTGGCCGGGTATGATCAAACGTATTATTTAGATTTACAACTGTATGTATTTTATGATCAAATTTAATCAGTTAGCACATAACTAGCCACAAGAAGTTAACCCAGATTTAACAAAACTGTCGTAACCCCTGCTCCCAGAACACTGTTCCTTATTGTAGGGTTTACGACCTTTTGAAGTTTTACAGCCCTTCAGTACTTCTGAACGCTAATTCTGGAATAGAACTCAAATGTTTATGTCAATTTCGACAATATTTTTTATGGCCTCGGCTTCTGAGGGTTACTTAATCTTAATTAAGATTCTATTTAAAGCAAAGTTTAATTTACAAAATCCATAGAAATTTCATATTTCACTGTAGTTTTCATTACATTATATTTCATATAAAAAGTCATAATGCATGTTTCTTTTGATATTTTAATATAAAAATGACATTGGCTGTTTGATATTTATGTTAATATAAATAATAAAAATTACATAAAAATGATAATGTAAATAAAAAAAACTACACTAAAATTAATGTTATCTTAATCGGATGCGTTAAAATAATTTTACTAAATGACATTAATATGTTCTCTTAGGTTTACTGAGAATAAATTCAATTATGTACGTCAGATACATTTATACAAATGAATTTTTCTTTCGTTGTGTACAAATACTCATTATTGTATGCTAATTGTAGGTTTTCTCTGTAGAAGCATAAGCATTCGTTTTTAAAATATCTATCAACGAAATAAATTACAGAGGTATAACAGAATGTGTGAGGAAATAAAGACCGAACTTTCTGTATAGTGAGGACGAAAGTTTTAGTTGTTGGAAATATAATGAATAGATGATGGAGTAATCATTAATTTTCTGATTTAAATCACCGAAACAATAAGGTATGCGATAAGTAGCGCAAACATTGCCCTTCCCCGAAAATCATACCATTAGCTGTTAGTCTAACTTTGTGCTGCGATGTGGTCAGCTGCGTTGGTCGTGTGCCTTGCGGCTTGCGCGCGCGCAATCACCCGGGATCAATTTTACCCCCACGGTCATGGATTGGACCAACGCCTACCCCGGGGAGCTGAAGTCTCTTCTCCAGAAGTAACCCTGGCTGTCCCAGTCGTGTTTTACGGTCAGACCTACGAGTCGATTTTCGTAAGTCATATTTAATTATTTTTTTGAATACTTTCTGTATTAAAGTAATCATTTTGATGGGTTCCAATCAATAAAAATTCACCAATAGTATGTGGGGTTAAGTCGTTAGGCTTAGTAATTTTATGAGAAATATTAAAACCTTATTATTTAGGAATGGAGACATCGTAAAGGTTGATTTGTAATTTCCAGTCTTGTTGATGCATTTAACTGTTTTAATGAAAGATACTTTCACATGCTTCCTGACCTGCTGTATATATTAGCGAGATAATTACAAGTATATAAGCTCGGTTTGATACGAATAAAATTTTAATATATACATATTTTCATTGCTTATATAATAAATACAAGTATCTAATTGTAGATACCTCTTAACTTTACAATCATCTGTAATGTAGAAACAGAAATAAACATAATTTGAAAAGTAAACTCATGAAATGTAACGTTGTTTTAAAAATGATTATTTAGAGCGGCATTTATTTAAAGATAAAGTATGCAATGCGGCTGATTTCTTTTATTTTTGTGTGTGTATTTAAAGAAGTGCAAAAATATTAGCAGCGGACGCTATTTTACGTCGTCTGTAAATAATGAGCAGCGTTTAATGCACACAGAAAATTTGATGATGGGTGCCAAAATTATTTTAATACATTTTTTTGGTTAGTATACCTATTAATACAATATATTTATTGTTTTAATAGTATTTATATTTCAGATCAATTAGTAATAAATACCCCATCGTTTTTTATTATAAGTTGGCGTTAAGCATGTCTTAAATATTGTTCTTCGAGTACATAAGTTACACGTGTGCCGTTCTAATGAATTAAAATGTTTAACATACAATTAGGGCAATGACCATTTTAAAACAATATTAGGCATTGTCCCTAATCAACATCACATTATTTTTGTCTTATTAAAACGAACTCTGATATTTGAATTATTGAATACATTTAGCTTAGGAGTTCATTAATATAGCCGAGAAAGAATAATGATGAAAATATTTTTTAAAAAACGGTTCATCTTAACAATAATTCAGAATAGATTATGTCAACTTAAAATTATATAATTTTATATATTTTTTGAATTTAATATATAATTATTTGTAAATATTGCAATTTTTTTTTATATGCCTATAGTTTTTATGTTTTTGAGTTAAAAAAAAACTATAACCGGCGTTTTAATGGTATTTGGATGAAGTTTCCTAAAATGAGTGGTTATTATTCGGGGATTATGGGTCTAAGTCATTGACCATTGTATCCTACACCCACTTACACTTCCGTTGACTGCAATCGTTATCACCACAGCCGACGGCAAATGCACATTTATTGCAATTTTTTTTGGCAAACTTTATCTAACTGCGTTTCAATAAACAAATCATGATGAAATAAAGTTTAAATTTGTTACCAATAATTACAAGCGTTTTATCAATAAATATATTGGTGTTACGACGTAGAATTTCGTAAGAAAATCATTTCATGCTTATAAGCTCGCATTTTATTTACGTTGACGAAATAGATCGATAAGTTTTTACATAGAAGTCTAGCTATTCCTTGTTATCTCAAGAAAGATAAGTGTGAATAATCTTCCTTAGATATAAATAGTTATAAAAGTTAATACAAATTACTCATTAATGATAATTAATTTACAAAACTTAACTATGTTATAAAAGTTTTCTTAAGTAGTTAATTTTTTTCGTAACTATTATTATCATACAAGTGTCAAGACCTCGGTTGTGCCTAAGCACGATATTGTTATCACGAACGGGTCACAAACAACGCTTGTATGTATGCCTACCTAATCACAAAGATAAATTTAATAATGTATATATTCCTTACGTAACTCTGTGTAATCATAATATCTTTAAAAAAATGAGCTAATTTTTCACTCGTCGTTGTAACAATTTTGCCATACAAGGTAGACCGCTTAGGTCTTAGGGTTGAGATTTATA
>DVQP01003715.1:0-10456 GCA_018231745.1 Danaus eresimus
TATATATATATATATACACACACATGTAGATACGGCCCAAGTTATCAAAGTTATTGAATTTTATTTAGTTATAATTTAGGATTTGTCATTCTTTCTATTGGTTATACAAAGTTTTGGTTTGAAGCGTATGTTTTGAGAGCTTTCAATTGATCACGTTTTCGTAAAATCGGATCAGATAATATTACTTGGTTGTGTTAATATTCACAGACAAATACTACTTAATTTTCTAACATATAATTAGAAAATAAATAGAAAAAGTAGTATTTGGCTTGATACTCATTAATTCGTTATTAGGGCTTTTTGTAAGGATTTTTATGATCGTATTATTAAGAATAAGGAGTTTAGTTTATCATAAATTTTATATTTTATTTTTCATTCCTGTAATGTTTTGAAACAGAATAATAACTTTTAACCCAATTTTTATTAATCTTAAATCTCTTTTTTAAATAATTTGCTCTCTCTCTAATGATAAAATACATTTATTTATAGATTTCACTAAGCTTAGTCGCTTCGATAAATCAATAACTGTTTATAGTAAAATAACGGTAAGGTGGAAAAGATTATAAAATATGTTTTACCCCAACGTCAAATGTTTTCTTAAGTACCATTAAAGCGGTAAACAAAAAGAAGGAAAGAGATGAAACACCAAATCAGCCATTTGAACGTGACTGGGGAGTTTTTGTTGAAATCACCATTACAGCGAATTAAGGCGTAAATATTTTCACGAAAGTTGAAAATTTTCAACAAAAACAAAAACTCGTAATGAGCCCGGCTGGGTTGGTGTCGACCTTAAATTATCAACAAAACAATTATTTTCTTTTTGTTAATACTATTTGCATACATTGACATTAAACCTTTTGGACAAATTCATAATTTCTATGTTATATTTATAATAAAATCCCTATATTTACTTTGTGATATTTTTATTTTACCCAACAAAAATAATCCGGCTATTTAAGTGTGCTAAAAGCTAAAATCACAAAGGATATGAAAATAAAATGATTTACTAAGTCTGTTTTATTTATATTTTGTGTTTACTAAAATTATAGGGTTTTAGTCCGAAGTTTTGGAACAGACAAAGGTGGTATTTTTATTTTTAAATATATACCGCTTGGTGTAGAAATCCGTGAATAGGCACAGAAATAATCCAAGGTTGGCAAGACCAATCCAATAGGTACCAGATCCCATGGGACATTCCGTTGTGGATGTTTGAATAATTATATGTCCTAGTACTAACACGAATTGAATCTGAAACATAATATGATATCGTGTTTACTATTTAACTGAAATTGTTTGTATGTGTTACTTTACTTTCATATAAAAATATATATTTTTAAATAGCAGAGTCTATTCATTCTTCTTTAATAAACAAAATGCCGTTGTTGGCTGTTATTTTGATTTTTAAACAAAAAATAAATATTTACTTTGATTTTCTTTGAATTTTGTAAAATAATTTTCTCTCCCTTTTTTTGCTATTTAAAAACGAAGTAAATAGAAAATACGAAAATGCTATAGAGCCTATTTCGTGCATATTTACAGACTGAACTGAAGTGTAAACTTATCATTTATTTTTTGGACTTTACATATATATGAATAATGGAAATATATACAAACAGATATGCCATTACTTGGGTAAAAAGACTATATAAGGAGATTTGTTGTTATACTCACTAATTGCAACATAGTCAAATACTTTTTCCACCATAGATATTTCGCATAATTAGGTCCCATGGCGGATATTCCGTAGTACATATACATTATAACGTGGACAACACAGTTCACGATAGCCATGAAAGCCCAATGGTCACATGGATCGTATTTCAGAGCACACCACGTTATAATTACCATAAAGACGTGATGATAAACATGTAGAAATGTAACCTGCGATCGTTTCTTACGAATCACAAAAAATACAGTATCGAATAAATCAATTATCTTTGTGATTAAGTACTTCCAGTAGAGGATTGCTATTACCTAAAAGGTACGGAATTTATGTAACTCATTCCAGATTACTTAAGTCGATGTCGCAAATTAAATGGATTACTTTACAAGTGTTCTGTCTTTTAGCTATTAGTTACTATAGAGATATAATTATGATATTGATTAGGAGAAATGTGACAAAACGTTGTTCTTGTTTCAGTCAATATGTAAAATGTTATTTAATTGTAAATTATTCGGCTTAATTGTTTTGGTTTTTCACATAAAATATACTAAAGATATAAGTTATCAATTTATTTCTTACTATTTGTATATAACTTGACTTCAAAAACTACTTAGGTATGTAACTAAAAGACACTAACATATGTTTAACAAAAACGAATCCTCACTAAATGTACATTAAGGTTTTAATCGATAACCTGAATGACTTATCGTTTCAGTTCGAACAAACCCGGGTTTCTTTAACACAATTTAATAATTCCGTATTATAATAGTTTTACTTACATGTAAAGTATTTATGTCGTAATCACATCTTCTTGGGAACAAACCTTTTTCCATTATGTAAATAAGAAACTGGAAACAAAATCAATAGTAATATAAAATTCAAAATTAAAATGACATTCAGATTCGCTTCTTACCTTATAAGATAGAATACTTGAGTTTATAACTTTGAAGCTATTATAAAATACAAGGAATCCTTTTAGTTGGAAAGGCATACGTTTTTCCATAAGCATAGGTCCTATTTTGAATACAAAAACAAAATATATCACAATTATAAATGCCATATCATTGGGGTCCATTAATGGCCATCTATCCACGAAACTTACTGAAATTAAAATTATCATTTACAAATTATCTACTATTGTCCATGGTAAATTAATAACACTTTTACAAAAATATTAAAGAGGATACTAGGGAAAAGACATTGAAAATTCTTATTTACGAAAGGACTTACTTAACTGCTTAATTAAACTTACTTGCTTAAACTTAATTAACTGATCAATTATTGTAACATTACCTTTTTATCGTAAGTATAAAATATGAAACCACTACAAAACTATACACATTTTGAAGGTAAGAATATTTTTTTTATATTTTATAAACTTTCAAGATATTAATAATAATGTCTTCTAACGGTGCCAGAACTTGAACAATTTTACTTAATACGTGATGTCATAAAACAAAACACATTAGTTTTAATAAGTAGAATTATATTTTAAAAACAGATGATATCTCTGTATTTATTTTTCTCAGAGTATCTTACACAGGAGACGATGAAACGCTAATAAAATGTCTATTACGTATGAGAAAATATGAGGAATTAGGATATTGGTCTCTTCTTAATTTATCTTGATAAGTCTAATTAAAGCTAAATAAGACAAAAATATCTATTTAATATCTTTTATAAAACGAAATGTAAAAATTGACAATGTTTTGCAATTTTTCTACTGGCCTAGTTTAAATTATCGCTTAATTTTGCTTACGATAGCCTTTCGGTAGGGGTAGAGACATTTTAAAACACCAAGACATTTTTATTTAAAAACACAATATCATTTCTTCCATTTTAAACTTTTCATGTCATTTCATCGGGATGTCAAATCCATTTTATTTGTGAAAGAGACTCAAAGATTATATATAAATAAAATCTCTTTTGTCATTATGTTGATTTTAGATGTTCAGAGTATTTATATATTACATGATTAAAATCAAATCGTCCTGGTTTCAAAGATTGGCCTAAAAGAGACAAATAAGTTTGTATTTCTTTATATCACCTTCAACGACAGAATTTTTAAGTCAGCAATAAATAAGAATGTACACGTGCGTAAGCCATACTTCTAATAATTTCAGGCTTGGCTTCCTTATAACAAGGAAGCGTTTGATGTTTCCCCTACCTGAGGAACTAAAGGATTTCACCGAAGCGCTAGATTGGCTTCTTGCAACCTTACATATGTAAATTCGTTTTGTGTTCGTTTAAGAAACGATGCAATCTACTATGCAGAAGGATGTATCAGAAATGTGGCAACAAACCCTACTGTACATTTAAACTGATTTTAAGCGGATCTCTAAAATATTTATACATTTCTATATAAATGATTATGTATATTAAATCGTTATTCGATCACGTCTTATTTATACTTAAGTAATTCGACAATGGCCTTAATATAATTGTCCGTAAAATTTAAGAAGAATAGAAAAAGTTTTGATATTCTATTCGAAAGCTAAGTATAGGCAGCTGGTGATAGATTATCTGGATTATCAGCTGATTGAGAAGCTGTCGTTAAATTAATTACTGCGAGGCTTCGTACAGTCAAAACCATAGTATTAATCACGTCACGAATAATTCAAATAGTATTTAATGATAAAACGACGTATATAAATGTTTTGTTTGTTGCATAATAAAATACTATAACTAGAACAAACTTTTTAAAGATATTATTTATTCTTATTATATATTTATTGTAGATATTTGTTTGATTAAATTCTGCACGTTTCCATATTAATTGATAAAATATAGATTTTATTATATTTTAGTACACGATGTCAAAATGTTTTTCTTCAGAAGTATATTGAATGTAAAAATTGTTTATCTATTTTGGT
Source organism: Danaus eresimus (assembly GCA_018231745.1). Lineage (NCBI taxonomy): Eukaryota > Metazoa > Arthropoda > Insecta > Lepidoptera > Nymphalidae > Danaus > Danaus eresimus. Next base: position 4,537 of record DVQP01003715.1, read on the forward strand.
CTAGATTAATGAGATCCTAATTTACGACCATAATTAAAATAAAGTACACAGTCACAATGAAACTATAAAACTCTTTGTTAATACTTTCAAATTTTTATGAAGACAAAGAAGTTGTTTGTATATACATATATTATTTTTAAGCAAATATCAAATCTTAAGATTATAAATAAAATTAAAATTATAAATAATATCACCCTAAAATAAAATAAGGCGAAAAAATTACTAAAGCAAACGGAACACTGGACTTTTTCTTATGATTATAATTTGAAAGTTAATTTTTTAAATAATGAGATACCACTCACATCTCGTCTGCCCGTGATCACGGTTGCTGTAAAGTAACCGAAACGTCGGAATTATGTAGTTTTAAATTTTTTTAATATTAAACTTAATACGTTTCAGTTCGTGACAAAAAACAACAAATGTAACAAAAAAAAATCGAAAATTAATATTTTTGTAGCGATTTTTTGTTAGGCTATTTTTATTATTATTCTAACAAGGCGGGAAACGAACAAAGAGCTCATCTCTTGATAAATGGATCGCCAATGGATATTTGAAACAATGCGATTTAGTCACGTGGTACGGGGATTGAACTGTTTTCAATTCTGTTTATTTGCAGTATAAAATGTATGAAAAATATTTCTAAGAATACAGTTCATAAAAACCACTTACGTTAATATGGTTCTATTAATAATTAATTTAGAGTACGAGTTATCAAAAGGGATCCAAGTGACGTTTTGATAGACATTCAAAATGTGTAACATTATCTTACATTTATGTCATGAAAAACAAAAGACATTTCACATAAAGTTACCAAACCTTATAATATTTTGCCTTAATGCTTTCGAAGCTAATTGTAAAGTATTTTTTTTATGTAAACTATCGCTTCATTCGCACTGCAGTCGTTCAATATTATGCCATTGTCAACATTTTTGTTTGTTCTCTGTCTTATCTATCGAATTGTAACCGGTAAAGTAAATAAAAAAAAAAAAATAAATTTTGGTCATCTGAAGGAACCAGGGAATACAATTACTAATTTTTTTCATTTCTGTCAGTATTATTATCATTCGAAAGGGTCGTCTTCTTAACAGATCATTCAAATTCAGAACCCGAAACAGATAACACTCATTTTGATCCCACTCGAATGTTGAGGTTAAAGAAAAAGTTGCTCTAAAAGACGTGGAGTGTTGTGGAGGATACACTTGATATAAAAGCTGAGAGTGGGTTGTTTCAATGTGATTTCTTTTCTACGAGTAACGAGGGATCTCTCAAATTGTTTCTTTCTTTAGCAAAGTATTGTAAGAGAATTGAGCAATTTACGATTTATTAAACAGTTGTTTGTAAGGTACTGTTATTGTCTAACTGAAGGGTTTGTTAATTATACATTCTACCGTTTTTTATATTTGTTAAAACTAAGGAAAATATATTTACAAAATATAAATCTGTTAACCGCTCTTTGAGTGGTTACCGTTTGTGTTCAGATGTTGTTCGTATAATTCAAATTTAAGCAGATATTTGTGTTACCAGAAGGCACATTGTTAATAATGAATACTTTATCATAAAGACAGCTTAATTTTCTAATGTTTACCAATATACGTTGTGTCAGAAGTGGTAATTGAATGGAATTTCTTTGAAGGTAAATACCTAATTCGTTTAGATAAAGGCCTTAAGTATTTTACGCCTGTTTGAATTTCTTTATTTCTTTTTGATTCAAAAGTCTCAGTACTTAGAGTTTTATCGAAAAGCACGGATCATTACTTACAAAAACAATTTGCATTCACTTAATACCCGATTCAATAAATGCGAATGGTTTGTAATTATAGATTTAATATTAAATATATTTAATTTTGAAATAAATATTATAATCGTAATTTGGTTATTTCATGTGTTAAAAGACAAAGACTAAAGTAAAACAAAGTCCAGGCGATTTGAATAATGATATGTATTTATTTATTGTTTTTATATATACAAAATTATTATCGTTATTTCATATATTTTATTTATATTCATAAAAAAACATATATATATTTTTAAATGAGTGTATCGATGAATAAAAGATTGATTTTATAGAAAAACATTTATCGTCAAAGTTAAAACATCTTTTGTTTATCTGCCAATACGTTATAAGTTTCGTGTCACATGTATTATTTATGTATATTATGTCACATTGTTGACATATGCAGTAGTTTTCGAATGCTATATCAATATTTTGATTAGATTTTGCTGCTGTGTATTTTGATTGTGTTCATAATATGTCATCAATAAATTATTGTGTATAATACAAATTATAATTCAGCTTCTCAATATAGAAACTAACTTATATACTCGTATACTAGAGCGAATACCTTCGTTAACGGAATTAATAGTTACGGATAGCCACCAGTGCGAGTTTCGATGGTTGGCTTAAGTAGAGGAGAAGGTTCAGATTAGAAAGATTTTTGTTTGAGTCGGTTGCAGGACTATTATCTCTTCGCAAGAAAATATGTGTCAAACTGTTTACGTAGTTTCCTTTAAAAGCTCGGCAGAATGACGATAATCATGAATAAAACAATTTGGTGCGTCATTTATGCTGACTTGACTCTTAAAAATTATGAGGTGGTAATAAGTCCGACATACATAAAAAAGCTTAATTGCGTCGCTTTATCCCGAGCTCGTCCCAATTTGTAAATGAGCTTCTTTTCCGCAGTTTTAAGTGTATCATATAACGGCGATAAACTGTCTCTGGGGGCTCTGGCAATAGAAGTTTAACTGGCATGATTAGCTGCTATGTACTTTAGTCTGTCTTCAGAAGAGTTTGATTGCTGCGACTCCTTAAAAGCATTCTTCTTTTCACGAATCGCCACTTGCACTTCGTCATTCCACCACCATGTCTCCTTATTAATGGACTCGTCCTCCCCTAGAAAGGCTTAGAACTCGTTTACCTGCTGTGATAATTACTGACTGGGCTCGATCCCAAACTTCCTGAGCTGTTTCGGTGTTAGTGGATAGATTTCGACTCTCAACCTCTGCCCGAAAGTTGGTCTGCATCGTTCAATTCAGTAACCACCAAATGATCTAAGGCTTGCGTTTCTTGGCTACTTTATTTTTCGGGACGACGACATCGTCCATGACAAGAAATCGATGTTAGGCCGTTAGTATTTCACCAGGAGTGACTTTACAGTTAGTCACTTTGCCGATATGTCTTGTCAGCAGATAATCTATTTGAGTTGAGTGGGACCCGCTCTCAAACATAAGTGATAAGGTGCTGCAGAGTCTTTAGGTACAGGCCACCGTCATGGACTGGAGATAATCATATGAAAGTGGTGGCTCGAAGATCCAGGCCGCGTACCCGTATGCTCAAGAACAAATATCTGAAAAATACTTAGTAGGACACCCTCTGGATGAAAAAAAGACTAAATTCAATATCAAGTATAAAAGAATATAAAACATTCATTCAATAACGAGTCTAATGATTACATATTGTTTTAAAAAACGTTTTGTACTGTTTAAAATTGTATTGTAATTATATTATATGTATAGAGTATACGGTATATTTTTGTCGTTATCATACCCTAAAAATCATTTTAAGTAATGCTAAGCTTAACTAACATTTTTGTAGTGATCGATTTGCAAATTTAAATTTAATCAAGTTTTAAACTTAATAATATAAAACCCTATAGTAAGATTTCAAAATGGTGGTTTTTTCTTGAATTAATCAATCGGAAAAACTAATGCTGCACATTACACTCTTCAACAATTAAAGAACAGTTGGAGAACAGACAGATAAGTTTCTATCAAAGGCCTGCTTTGGAATAACACCTAAGGAGTAGTCAAAAAAATGTGTTTTTTTAGAAACTTACATTTCAAAATATTTACGACATACTTATATGTATACTCACAATTAATCACCACGCTTGCTCAAAGCGGATTGGCGATTACAAACTTATAAAGTGAATTTACGTCCAGATTTCCTTTTTCAGATTTTCCTTCACTGTCGGTCAGTGGCGTCTAAATATTCTTAGAAAGTACATACCAGTCGGAAAAGATCATCTTGGTAATTGCCAGTTTTCGAACCTTCGCCTTCAGGTATGAGAAGCGGGCCTTGAACCTCCAGGCCACCATGACTTACATGTTTACGATTTGTAAATATTTTCAGCCATTTGAGTGTTGTTTAATCAAACCTGTTATGTTTCAACACTAACAATATAATGGCTAATATTTTAATTTTTATCAAGTTTCAGCAAGCCTGGTCCCAGTTACTTGAGCAAAATATAAATGTTTTGTCTATTTAACAAAACCTTTAAATATTTATAAGGAGACTGCAAAAAAAAAATGTAATTAAAAAAAGACCAAAAAACTTCCTGACGATTATTTATTTCATTTAATTTATACAAAAAAGTTAAATTTTCTTTTTATATTTTTATTTTGACCTTGGCTAGACTCTTTATTATTTGTTAAATTTTCAGAAATTTAATCTTTGATACATTTGGAAATCAGAAATAGACGACCTTCTCATTTTTATAGTTCCTAGAAAACAGTAACTTTCCAAATACATGTCATCTTTATCTTCACAGATAATTGATCATATTGCTAGTTTTGGTTAGTGGTTAAGATATCTCTATAAGAATCTCTGTCTGTCAAAAATCTTCGAAGTTCAAGTCATCCTAATTATTCATTATCTTACTATTATTTTAGTACATCTTACTATTATTTTAGTAGTTCATTGTCGTTTTTTGTAGAATTCAAATTTATGATTGAGATCATTTTGAGATATAAATATATAGGTTTGTTCACTTTTATATTAAGTGGTAAAACTTCTAGAAACCAGAAAACCGGTAATTTTCCAACTGACACCATAAAGATTGAAGTCTTAACGGACTTTCTTACTAAGAACCCATTTACTAACTATTACTATTTGTTATATTTACAAATTACCAATCCCAATAATGTGTTGTTTAAATTTCATCTCTGTATTGGTACATATGTACATATATCTGTACCAGCTTTTCACAATTTATTAATTCGTCCGCTTTGATATTATAATTAAACTTAAAAGATGGTGTGTAAAGAGCCTTTGAATTTAATTATGAGCATATTTATTATATTTAGTAACTTAATAACATTAGCTTATCCTATTCTTTTCGGTAAGCCCAGCTTGGGTGATGCATACTACAAATGTTTTATTTCATTAGAAGTTATTGTAATAGAAAGTTGCGTTTATTTCATCAACAAAATTGAATTTGTCTTTTTCTTTGTCGTATTTTTCTTTCCAACAATGTTTTTTTCGTTTATTACTATTGCACACAATTTCACTTTCACATCACATTATAATATAACAGTTTTTTTCTTGTTAATTCACTATCGTATCATTTCGAAGAGAGTATCAGTGAAAAACAAAGATATTACGGCTGAAACTCATATAAACAATCAAATAAATGTACGCTTGTAAAGGGTCGAATTGCCCAACACCAATCAAAAGAATATGCAATACATTTGTATGTTAGTTGCTAATATCTCTCTGTTGACTTTTTTCATATTTTTGTCATTTTTTTCATATAACGGAAATAATTTTTTTCGGGTATGAATTTACTCAAAAATGTTTTTTTATATTGAATATGTATACGCGTATGTTGACTTTCATGAATGACAAATTCACACTCCTACTGGAAATCTGCGAGTCAGTAACTACATTGTGATAAACTTCCTCGTCTTCGAATTATTTATTTTGTTTTAACCTGTGTATGTAGAAACCAAATTTAATTCTATATACATAGATGAAAGTTTTGTTAAAGAAGCGAAAAAAGAACAAGAATAACTATAAAAAAAAATAGATCAAAAAAGTTTGCACAGATACGTTGCAAGATTTCTTTATTAGTGATCTTACAATAAAATATTATTCAATATCCACTAATAAAAGGTCTTATTTAAATTAATATAATATATA
>DVQP01003716.1:0-10456 GCA_018231745.1 Danaus eresimus
TATATATACGTTCTACATGTGTAAGTCGCTAAAATTAAGTTACAAACTTAAGTTTTTTATTATTACTCTTTTGAAGACGATCGAAGATTTAAATATATGAATACCAATGCTCTTTTATTTACGATTGCTATAATTATATTAAAATTTTTGTAAATACCTTTCATTAGTGAAAGCCATACCGCCAACGGACTCGTCGCGATGTTATTTGGTGAAGCTGTAAGTAGTATGGTTTTGAATAATTGCTTTAACATTTGACCTGATTACGATACGCTGAGTTTTATTTTGTAGTGATCTTAGTCATAATGGGTAGTGGGAGTCAAATACTGGCTGGCTAGCTTTCTGCAGTCAGTAGAGGACCCAATAATTGTTCTGGTCGCTTATCCAAGACCTCCCCCAGTTTCGTGACCATCTTCATCGGTTTATATCGCCCACAGAAGAAAACCCCATGATGATCCGCAGGGGAGGGGGAGGATGATAGTAACCACCGTCTTCGGTTCAAGTCGTCACTAGTACAACAAGTTTTACTGTTTTTTTGTACATCCAGAGCCTTGTTCAACTTCCTTATGTTTCTATACATATTCAATTTTACAAAAATTTAAGACAGTAAAAGGAAGCACGCACTTAAATCTTTTACTAGTCTACAGACTCCAAAGACTCCAAGACCAATAAGTCACATATACTCTTTTCTACAGATTCCATAACCTACAGATGAAAAAATATGCATCCTTCTTCGATATTGTCAAAGGTTTGTGAGAGTTTTTCTGCACTTATGCTTTATTCTACTTATAAGTTACATGTATTCGTGTCCAGAGTATATGGACTAATGCTAAAATAGTACGCTCATAACCTAAGACAATTTTTCAACCTGAGAACCTAAGAACCGAAAAGGCTACCTACCTTTTTGTGACAGCTGCTTGAAGCTGAAGTCGTTTCTTGAAAAAAAGTACATGAAGGTTTTTCGTATTAAAACATGTTTGAAAGATGTTGCATGAAAATAACACTTTATAATTATTAAATAAGATAGATTTAACAGGTCACATTTAGAAAATCTGATTCTTTTGCAAAGTTATTTAAATAATAAGAACATGTGACTGGAAATCTTAGTAAAAACTATTACACTTCGAAGTGCTATTTCATGAAGATTATATTATTTATGTCATAAAGATTTTAAATGTTCTAAAATATCAAAAGTAAAGTTAAGCATTATCAATGTTTTTTAATATTTCATAACTAAATCAACGAATAAAAAAATTATATGTTCTATCTATAGTTATTGAATAAGGTTGTGAACCGGTCGCTGGTCTTATTGAATCATCTTTATTAGATTAATAAAGAAATAGCTTTAAATTTTATATTTTATAATGCAATAATATTAATTGCTGAACTAAAAAAAATTTCATATTATACACATAGGATTCTAAATTAAAACTAAATTAAAAAATAATTACAAAGCAACATTTCCAAAATGTAGTTATTAATAATAAATCTGAATTGGTTATTCAATCTTGGGAATTCAGAATAAAAGCCTGGGGTGCCTAATATTGTATTTTACGGTCATCCTAGTGGCAACCATCTATGAGAGGAAAGATATGAAATGTAGTCAAATGCACCCCACGCTTTTTACTCTGAATTAACTTATTCTGTTAATAACTTATATTTTATTATAATTTTATTTTGAGATCTTAAACTATGAATGATTGTTTGACCGTCATTCGAGCCTACTTATTGAACCGCTCTTTCCGCTATCGAGTGGAGCGTAGCCTCTCTTCCCACCGCTCAATAAGAGCACGAGTCCCTCAGAAATTCATTCTCTCTTGTTCGTTGTTCGTTAATTTCTTCTCTCGTTATACACAAGCGATATCCCGGTTCCAAAAGGGCCAAACCAAAACCCTTTTCCTCTTCGCGGAAGATACCGCGATACAGCCTCTAATTTATATAATTTCTCGGCTCCAGAATATAGTCAACACCTTAGGGAAATGATTTCGCCGATGGAGAACTGAGATCAACCCCGATAAAAGCACTGCAGCCATCTTTAGCAGAAGCAACCGAGTAGGCATCCCATCTAAAAAAAATTCTTTCTACGACAGACCCATTCTTTGGTAAAAACGAGCTAAAATTCTAGGGATCGCCCTGGATAGCTATTTGACACTTAATTTTATCAGACTGTTAAGAATAGGGTGGCCTACTTCTTAGGTCACCTATATGAGTAGAATGTCCGTTAGAAATTATTTTACACTTTACAAGACCTGCATAGTTCCTGTCATGTCGTACTCAAGCGCATGCTTTGCCCGCGCTCGTTCCTCAGCCTTTAACATACTGCAGGTCGTGCAAATGAATTCATGCGCACAGCTATGCGCGCACACTGGTACATGAGAGACTCTTAACTTCATAGGGACTTCAAACTTCCTACGATAATAACACATTTCAAGAAGATCTCAAACAGGTTTTACGAGACCGCGATGGTACATCGCCATCCGCTTATAGTCAAAGCATGCGACAATTCACCTTCTCCTAATTCTCCGGTAGGTAAGGGGCGTGGTAAAGACGTCGTCTTAGACCCTGACGATAAAATAACCGCCGACAACAGAGACACAAATATGCCCACTACCCAAAATTACATCACTAATACATACCACCTTCGCCACCAAAGACGAGGTCCCGTTTCTTATACGTCGCTTCGGCGTTCTGTCGTCGGGAGGTGTTACACAATCTCAACATCCGATGCGATTTCCCCCCCCCCACCTCCTTCAACGACGTCTTAAGCCGAGGTTCGACTTCTTGGGCAACCTTGGGACGGGTCTATCTCCTGTGGGGCCCTTTGGGCCCCAATCTAATGACAGTGTGATAACAAAATTCCAGCTTTAAGGGGTTTTGTACCGTAAAAATAGTGCATACAGTCCCTCCGCACGAATGATATGAAACTTCGGATTGTGGAAATAAACATTATTAAATATTTTTCAAATGAAATTAAAAAAGTAATGAATATTATAAAATAATAAATATAGAACAATAAAGACGTACTTCGCCTAATTTTACGACTCTTGCGTTGAAATATTGGAGGCCACTTGTTGCTGACGCTCGTTCTAGCCTGTTACAGGTATAGTAAGTACATGCTCTCGAGCGCAACGCATTCCCTCTTGCTCTGTCTCTTTTATCCTACCACCCCGCCCCCAAGGAGTGCTTAACGTTTAACGCAACCTTGTTGGCAGTCACAAACGAGGTTTCACCTCCAAAAACGCCTTTTATATTAAGGAAATGCTTATCAAAGATTCTATCAACAACCGTCATATGTATGATACTATTAGTATTACAATAAAAAACTGACAGTATGACATTCTTACTTAAGAATATATGTTATATAAGTTTCTCAGTACCTCCATACAAAGAATCCTACATTATTAACATGAGTGCATCGTAAGCTGCTTGTTGACAAAACGTTCAACTACACTTAAGTATATTAAAATCAGAAGTCACTTTGAGTTTTCGTATATTTCTAATATTGCATAATTGAATGTAATGTAGATATATAATCATATGAAGACGATCTTCATACACTATTTGACGTTTAATTTTTTGTATGTGTACAAATGTTTCAAAAAGAAAGCTTAAAAATGTAAAAATATAAAAGTTAAATTATTAATATAGAAAAGTCTTTGGATTCTACGTTCAACTTAAACTTAACATGAATTTTACTAAGTGTTAGATTAATCGAAGATTTTTATAGATATTAAATTGTTTTCAACCAATTTATTTCAATTTACTAGGGATATAAAAATTCTTAGTATTAAAAATAAGTTACTAACAGTTATAAACTACTCGCAGTCATTATGTTAGTTATCTGTGTCTATCAATAACTTAATACTGTAACATAAATTTTATTTATCCATATGTATTTTTTTTACTGGACCGCTCTTACATAATTGTTTTCTTTCCAGCCATCTTATTGCTATAAAACGATAAATTTTATAAGAATAAATAAATCGTTGTACGGAGTGTTTTACTATTCCACGCCAAATACTGTATAACAAATTGTTCGACACATACACAGCAATGTAATAAATACTTTAGAATGCTATCCACAGAAATTTAAAGACAGATTAAACAATGAAGCATGTAGAATGTAAGCAGCTGTAATTTTTTTCTTTAAGACCACGAAAAGTTCTCAGCATTCCATGGATACGCCGTGCGGGTGCCGGGTCTATCTTGTTGTAGGAAAAGAAGTTTCAACTATGCCTGGGACTTGCGACCCAGGTGTAGGTTTAAGAGCCCTGTCTCATTCATAATAGTTCTAAATTCATCCGTCGTGAATTTTATAAATTATTAATGGAGCAAAAGATTAATATTAAGAGCTTATAGGTCATGTTATCGATGGTGCTTTTTGCGATTGCTAGGTTATAAGAAAGTTATATATATGTAAGCTTTTTATACGAAGTATTTGCATGTACTTTGAATATTTTTTGTTTTATTGATAAGCATAGGCCGTATCAAGAAAAAAAAACGAAAAAATCTATTGTAAAAAATGCATTTTAGACAAAAAGGACAAAATAACTGTTGGTTTTGCAGGTTTTATGGACATTTTTCCTTTCTTACAAAAGTTGAAGCAACAAAGTATGAAAAGAGTTTTGAGAACACCGAATATAATGGAACTCGGGGCATTTGCATTGTCAAGTTTGCTTTATGAACAAAATTTGATGTTCGCCGAAGCTAATGAGATCGTTAAAGTTTCAAGGTATTTATTTAATGAAATCGTAAAAGATGGAAGGACGAGGGTTTACGATGGTTATTATTTTTAACTGTGGCATAATTTTCGTATAATAATCTTAAAGGTTTTATATTTTTAGTAACTGATAGCCGTCAAATATCAAATAAAGTACTTAAAAGAATACCAGATGTTTTTAAACTGATTCCTGACCCATGATTGACTTGTAGATTTTTAAGTGTATTTAAAGAGTTATAGTAAAAAAGTAAACAAATGTCTTAGTATCAAATATTATATAAAAAGATGAAGAGAAAGGTAAACATTGATAATTGAGTGTGGCGATTTATGAATATCATTTACTGCTTTTGATATTAGAAGTAAGAAATCGCAAGATTAACCAACTGATATTAGTTTTAAACTTTAACTAATTATCGGGAATACGAGCAATAAAATAATAAAATTAATAACGACATTAATGGAAACTTAATGGAAATAATATCATGTCCTTTGTATTTATCATAAAATATTCTGTATTTGGGTGAATTGGTTATTGTTTTTCTTTTAAAACCAATTATCTTTATAATCTTGGTACTAAAATAGGGCCGCACACGATCTGTTCGTAAATCAAGGATTTACGCTGTCCGAGTAAATAAGGTTTGAAGCTGTGTTTTCGCCAAATTCAAAAGTGTTTTACACCAGAACAGCACTCTTTGTATAAGTACAATCATTATGATACAGAAAATCCTTTAATTAAAAGTTTTGTCTCGAGAGAATACAGCGTCCGGCTCAAACGACAAGACAGTTTATTGAGTGTTACCAGTTTTGTGAATATGATTAAAATCTAGATTTCATAATTTATATGAATATATGTTATTTTTTTATCGATTCCACTTGTTATTAAATGATTTTTAATTAAATATTGTTACGGTGTATATCGGCTTAATAAATTTCTATATGGGAATAAATATACTTCTAATTTGGAGTGAAGTTTTTTAAGATGAGAATTATTGATTTATAAGAATAGTGTGATTCTTTGAAAGTAATGCATCGCTAATTTTAATTTTTTGTAATAGTGACTATTCAAACTTTTTACTTGATTCAGATTTTTACTTACTAGGACATAAAAAAAGCTTTATAGGTATGTGTTGAGTAACACTATGCTAATAAAAAAGTGTGTATATTTTGTTTATTATTTACTGTAAACTTTTTATTAAGTAGATTAATTGTTAAACATAATTTTTCACGATTTAAGTGCTTTAAGAATTAATATATAATATTGTATGTATCCACTTTAATAAATAATTACAGTTCGATAATTTTTGACGATACGTAGGTTTTAATTATTTTAGGTGATATAAACATAGTCTTGCTAAAAATAATTTTGTCATTCTAAATTTATATTTTAAGCAATCAATAAAAATGTTTTTCGTTTTTAATTTATTCTGCCGATTCCAAAAATGTTATGTTATTTAATATATTTTCACAAGAAACTAGAATTTATGTTTTTCCGTTCACATCACAGCCCATCCAAGTCCTTTGTCACCGACATATTGAACAGACGCTATGCAATAATAACAACAGCTAGCAATTTGCTCACAAACTGTTTTGCCGTGTCAAATAGATTGCTATTATTTTGTCCAATTTCACCCAGGAATACTTTTTGTTTCCAATTTTGAGAAGGGAGTGAATTTGATGTCAAATTGGGCACCTTGGAAGTTATAGAATTCGGGCAATCTTTGTTTTTTAAATGAAAATACAAACTATTTGTCTGAACCCGTCTTTTGCTATATTTTTTTTTGGTTCATATGACAAGCAAATTAATATGTTGTAAAAATGTAAATATAACAATATTAAATCATACTTAATCTGTATACGGCACTTATATTTCGCTTTCTACCCGTATATAAATTGAAAAAACTCAACAAACACACTGATAGTACTATCAATACGGTTTCCCTAACGAATACAATGTTTCAGGTCAAATCCATTTTACATAATGAAATAACATTTTCCATAAGAGTCAAATTGTTTTATCTTAGGGTAAACAACACTCATTTATGAACTGTCCTTTCTTCTTTTTTGCTAATAAAACTGTATTGTTTTGTATTTTAAGAAAACTTGCCTGGGTTGTAATATTTTTCCATCATGTATATCGACTAAATAAATGTGTGTATAAATGATATATGTATTTTGTAACATTCTTTACAGTTACTTTTGTTTGATGTTACAAACTATCTCCTATTAGCAATAATATATGATTTATTTTGGAATTTGTGGTCAGTTATGTGGCTTTTGTTCGATTTGCTAGTAAAGAGACTTGCCCTGGGAAATGAGTTATAAGGATACATATGGAACTTGTCTTCAGTTCGCTGGATAGAAATAAGGTTCCTAACGGCAATCCTCATTTACATGTCGCCAGTATTGTGTCAAGAATTGGATCTGGAGATGTCCATTGAATAGGAGGAACTTCAAACTTCCAAGCATAGCATTTCATAAAATCTTAACCTTCAGATCTTTTCCACAAATATATACTGAATCTTGCCACTAATATTCTCACAAAAAAACAGTCAATTTTTTATTTTATGCAACAATTACAATTGCTATAATAAATTAATATTGAACCTTTAGAATTATATAAAACTCATTCGTAGTGGTGTTTGTTGGCTGCACTACTTACTGTTAATTACTGTTTAACAGGTTAAGAAGTGTTTATTTACTAATTTCATTAAACAAACCCTTACCTGGAGAGATTGTCTGTGTGTATACTTAAGACGAATACTTTTCGTTAATTGATATAATCTCATATGGTCAGAAGTCCATTTATGAAGTTATAAAGAAGTATTGAACTAAAAATGTGAATTCTAGGTGCGTACATTTTTCAAATATCATGTTCTAGCTCAACTTTTCTAGTGTCTGTTTCTTAATAGTTAATGAAACCTAAAATCACTCTTTTTTAAAGTCAAGTTATAGTGAAACTAATATATTTTCGGGTTTATTACGCGATTTTTTATTACTTTAAAACTACGTACTGAATGTCTGGACACTCACATCTCGTCTGCTCGTGATCACGGTTGCTGGAAAGTAACCGAAACGTCGGGGTTATGTAATTTTAAAGGAATAAAAAATCGCGTTGTAAATCCGAAAATATATTAGTTTAATTTAAATGACTCGTGAAAATCTTAGACCTCATTACAAGTTAAAGTGTTTATGTATATTATATTTCCCATATTTATATATTGAAGTAGTCTCATAAATTCCTGTGGGTAACATAATATGTATGAATCCATTTCATATTAACGTATTCCTCTATAAATTCGAAATTAAGGTTTTAATTTCAGCTTGCTTGAAAATATGCTGTGTACAGAAAGCTTTTCATTTTGATTTAGAGCTTTCAGTATTTTCACTTTGACACTTAAAATACACTGCGGTGGCAAATGTTTTGTCCTAAAATATTTTTTCTACTATTTAAAAAAAAATAGAAGAAAAAATATTTTTAGAAAATGAATGTCCTGCAATTTTTATTTATTCTGTTTCGGGATTATTCTTTTTCCATGTACATTTATATTGTACGCAGTTAGGTAACAATAAATCAATAAAAAATTCTTTAATTAAAATTCAATCTTTTAGCTCAACATTTATTTGTTTTTAAAAACAATATAGATTGATATTAATCCTTAAAATAAAATACGTCTAATGCATTTCAATCGGATATATAGAAAATATTTTTTCACCACAGGCTCCATATTAGTTTTGTCCACGTTTCCTTTATGTTAATAGCTGAAAACAGACATGTCACGAAAATATATTGGCTAAATTAATGTCTTAGATACATTTTTCTTAATAAACATTTAGATAACATTAAATTTTCCTAAATTTTTGCTTCGAAAGATAAAGTTAGATATAAAATATCTAACGGAATATCGTTGTATTTCAGTAAGATTATTACTGGTTGAATAATTATGGAAAAAAGCAAGACAAAAATATAAAAAATGAAAAGTTAATGATTTGGAGGTGCTGGGACTTGAACCCAGGACTTTCAGCATGCGAAGCAGACACTCTACCACTGAGTTACACCCCCGGTGGGAACTCTAATCGAAATTTCGCTCCTGTATTTTAACAAGCATTTAACTTCATGATTGTTTATTTTAATGACATCTTAGCTTATTGGGAGTACACATTTTTTCGGTTATTACAAACTGTCATAAATTTGTATCATCAGAGTTTTTAAAATATCTTCTGTTTTCTGTATCAAACAGCATTTAAAAGTACTAAATTTTAACGTTATCCTCCGTTTTACATTTCAAATTTAGCAATTTAACCTAGAACATTCTCTGGTAAACGGCAATCTTCTTCATGCAATTTGTACTCTGGACTGAGCAGTGAAATTAATTAATAACGCTCTCTGTAACAATCTTAACTAATTCACAGACGTTGTATCTTGTATAAATGTATTCTGTTATAGGCAATTATTGTATTGTTAACAAAAACATGGTTTATAAAATAGGAACTAAAAGCGCAATTCGTCTTCTCAAAATTCATGGACAAAAATACGCTATATCTTATATTTAATAATGGCTATTTTTGCTTATTATCAAGTTTATAAGGACAACTTCGTTAAAAATGTATGAAAAATTTCAAAACAAATATTTTAATCATTATATAATATCAGTTAATGGAGTCGTCATACAGAAAAGTAAACGATCAGCGACAGGACTTGAAGTCTTAAGAACCTGAAATTTTAAATATTTTTTTAAACGGTTGTATTTAAAGTTAAAACATCAAAGATGGACTAAGTAGTAGGAAAAAATCTTATTTTTTACTGTAAAATTGTACATTAATTTGTTCGACTATTATAACTAACACAAAACAAATACTTATACATACATACTTAATTACTAGCAACAAATAGATCGCATGAAAAAATTTATTTCCAATCAATTTCAAATATCCTTTAGCCGTTATAAAAATGCTTAAAATTTTGAAGCATTTTAAGTAGTAGTTTTAAAAATAATATTTAAGCACCTTTTAAATAAGGTTCAGGCTCGTTACTAAAAATTTTATAAATATTATTATACTTTTTATAAATTTAAATAACTGATTACAGAATAAATATTTATAAATGAGACAATTTTCAATTTGATGTTAACGAAATATGAATTCCAATGTCCATTCAAGTTAATTATCTTTTTTGACATTATATTGGTCTGTAAATTCGACATTTAATCATATTAGTGGAGATTTCGTCGATAATAATATTAAAATAGTTAAATTGCAATTGATGCGATAAATAAATACACATTACTACTATTGTTGTATACGAGTATATAGTAAAAAGTGAAACTAGTGATTCAAAATTTTACTTTATTGATATGGACAGACGTTTTAAATTGGTACAAGACTGATATTGGAAGAATCTGTTTCTCTTCGACATTCTTTGAGTAGACTAGATGACTCCATAGAAAAATAGACAAAATTTATAAATTAATATTATATTTTTCTTTTTATTCAGTGTTCATATGTATGAGATCCAAAACTTGTTAATTTCGAAAGGAGTTGTAGGATTCTCTTACAGTAATAAAAAATTCGTTTTATGGACAGCTATTCGTCTGAATTGTAATTTGACTGTCATTTATTATACTCCTTATTTATCACTTTCCTCTTCACGAATGTTACTCTATGCACAAATCATATGTTCTGTGCCAGTCTTCGTTTATTTTGAATGGCTTAGTATTATATGGCATATATATATATATATAA
>DVQP01003717.1:0-10453 GCA_018231745.1 Danaus eresimus
TATATATAGATTAAATTAAAGGTAAGCTAAATAATTAAGGGTGAAAGTAATAAACATGTAAATATTAAACAGATAATTGTAAAAAAGTAGCACAATACTAATTCTGGCATCTCCGTAGAGACTTAACATAATAGTTAAACGGATTTCGCTGTTGTTTAAATCTAATTAACAGAGTTGGTAAAGTCGAGCATTAGAAACCAGAAGCGGGAATTAAAATTATTCCATACATAAAGATATTTAATTTAATAGTATTTACCCATGAATTTCGCAAATGAGAAAGTTTGTTTTGTATTTTTGTAAATAACAAAGTTGACTTGCTAAACCAATTTGCATGAAATTTTCTTAGACGTAACAGAACCTTGGGAGAGTACATATATACATATTATGTAAGCTTGTTTCTTTTCTACGGTACTGGATACTGACAATTAATCTCGACTATGTAACTTATTACCTTCAAAGTTTTGTGCCACGAAGAATTTTTTTTCTCAGCAAAAAAGCCTCTTTTATAAATTGAGAACCTGCCAACTCGGCTCATGAAGATCAATCATTTTATACCTGCATTGTTATTAATCTTTCAACCTACAACAACCTCGAACATTACCTAATTACTAAGCACTTTGAATGCGCCACATTTTTCTCAGTCTATTATAAGAACTTTAGTCATCGCGAAAATACATATGCATGAAATATATACCTTTTAATGTAAAAAAAATTTCACGTTACGAATTTTAAATTGAAGCCTATATAATAGTTTTTCATTTTGATTTTTCTCTATCTTTATATTATATAAAGTTCTACTGTCACATTTTTCTCAGTCTATTATAAGAACTTTAGTCATCGCGAAAATACATATGCATGAAATATATACCTTTTAATGTAAAAAAAATTTCACGTTACGAATTTTAAATTGAAGCCTATATAATAGTTTTTCATTTTGATTTTTCTCTATCTTTATATTATATAAAGTTCTACTGTCAGTGTGTATGTCACAGAATTCAATTTGATCCTGGACCCACTGGAACTTATTTTTGTATGCACTTGGGTGGCAGCTTAGATTTTTCAGATTCATAAAACAACCCAGCAAATAACGGTGTTTCTTTAAATTAAATAATGATAATTTCTTTTTCTATTTGGCGTATAACTTTTAAAAGTTTTCATTTCTATATACCAAATATTTACTAATATACATAAAGAGGTATATATATGTACTTTTTCAGAATTAAACTTAATATAAAGGTAGATAACCTTTTTATTAATATATGCAAAAATCTTATGTACACCTAATATGTTTGCGTTTTTAATTTTTCGTAGAGTGTTTTAAGCAATAATGAAAGTCAGTAATAATTCTATGTACTTGTAGAGCTTTTTTTTATGAAAATAAAAACAAATAAGTCTTCTGCATTATCATTTAAGTTCAAAGAACTGATGAAATTATTACAATATGGAATGACTCAAGAGAAATGTAAGTATGGCACGTATTAAAATGAAAATATATTTTCTTTTCCTTTCTTACATGGATAAACTTACTTGTTCTTGCTTGCTGTTGCTAGTTCTTAAAATTTCTTGCGGCTCTTACACAAGATCTTAACCCAACAATTCTCTCAATCTTCTTCTCTCTTCTCTTTACACGCTGGACATCTGGTATTCCTGGGTGTTTTACGGTCGCAAAATCATCGTTATCTGAATGTAACCTCGAATAACTAGCTTTTTATCACGGAACCACTTCCGACTTCTTGTCGGCGGAACCAGAGGCCACAATTCAAGCTGCATCATTTATCATTGACACTCGTGAATTTTTTTTAAATCAAATAAATGAAAATCCCGAATTTAAATTGTATGAAAACAAGACATTTCGTTGCAATGTAATAGTTAAAAATGACTCTACATTTTTTCTATAAGATTCACTCTTTCTTTTTTATAATTAGTAATTTTATTTACTTACTCTTAATAAAATTATAAAGCACATTTTTTTTATTTATTGCGCATAATTCTTTGAAGAATCCTTAAAAGATTTCATTCACGGAGTAAACGTAGTTTTCAAAAATCTTATACCTTTGCCTATTTTGATAGAAAATTCGTCGTTTTAAATAATAAACAAAGTACTAATATATTTAAAACTCATTATTCCTTCCATGTTTAATAAAATCAAGGCTTCTTAATCCTAATTTCAAATAAGGTATAACAAATAATGATTGCATGATTTTTTTTGTTTTGTTCATAATCACAATTTATAAGTTATGAGGCTTTGACTTTAAATTATTAACATCCCTTTTTGAATGTGTCACAATCAGGATCTTGATGTGTTACTTGCTTATTCAGATAATTACATTAATTCTACTTGAACCTACCGTTCTAAAACAAAGGCCAAAGTAACCCACAGTGATAACAAAATGGAAGCATATTCTGTTTCAACAATTACATTTATGTTCAAAGATACGTAATAAGTACGTTTTACTGTGACGTCAAAAATTATAAATGTTAAGTTTTAAATAAGGCATGCCTCTGGCCATTGAAACAAAATTGATTTTAAATAAATTTATTTGTCTAGGTGCAAAATTTTCAGTTTTAATTAATGTCGAATACGAATGAGTATAATACCATTTCCAATAACGATTAACGGAAATCACTTAAAATTATAGAAATGCGTTTAAAACTTTCACAAAAATATAATTTTTAAAATTGAATTTTCTTTGAAGAAATATGAAACATAAAAAAATAAGAAATAATTGTTAAAGAGTTTTTTGGAACGAAACAAATTATTTATTGATAAAAAATACCTTGTGGTTTTTTACAAACTTTTATGAGTTAAAACCGGAAACTACTCATACCAAATTCATGCAGATAAAATATTTTGCTTTGATTTATACTTAAAATACTTTTCGTGACGGAAGAAACTCTGACTATCCACAATCCCTTTTGGGGACAGGGGCAGAGTTTGGGAATCGAACAAATTAAATCTCTCGGGTTACCTCAGTAACTCTGTGACGGTGACGGTTATACTCCCGTCAGACAGCGGTTAGTATCAGTGAGCTATACCATGCCGTGTCGTCGGCTAAGTCAAAAAGTGGACGCATCGGGAACATTTAATTTTTTATTTTAATAAAACGAGATACACGATGTACCAATTTTACAACCGAGCCATCTATCCTGTTGTAACCCGATGGAATGCAATAATAAATGAACCGATAGGGGGGCGGCCAATGTTTGTTGCCGAATTTTGATGCATTACCTCTTGCGTCTCCCATAGGGAGGAGGCGCTCATGTCCAGTTCTGGACAATTAATGGTGGACAGTGTTGCTTAGAATCCGAACAAAGTATGCCCTCACTTGTCTAGTTGTGCAAGCAATCTCGAAGCGCAATAATAATACTTAGTAATTTGGTTGACATTATCATTTTTTTCAATTATCACAACACCGTAAACTTTGACTTGTTATAACTACTCCTTCGAAGTTTGTTTGGCTTAAGAAGCTAATTGCTACCCTAAATCAAATTGAACTAACACATTTTTTAGCGCTGTATATATTTGATAATATATTCATTAACGAGCGAATCTTGAAGCTGAAACTGCTCGTAGTTTCCTTAACTTGGTTTAAAATTAAGCTAAATCTGTACGTATTCTTGATTGATTAAGGGGAAGTTGTGGAAATGTCTTACATAGTTAAAGTTGTTTGTGTTTACATTAAGATCTTTGTGTACAGTGCGAGACCTTAAACTTTGAACATCTTAATAATTTTAGAAAAGCGAAAGTATGTAAGGATGAATTATTGGCGTAGCAGATAAAAGGAGATTTGGACGAATGTCGATTTATAAATCCCCACCATCAGCGTCCAATAACAAATGGATTGGTTGATAAGCTTGATAACCTATAACTCTTGCAAAGACCGCCGAATGAATGTTACAAGAATATTTTGAAAGCAATTCTTAGAATATTCTATTACATTACGTCTATCACAACGGTTGAATTTACAAAAGATGGCTTTTTTACACTAATTGTTTGTTCAAGTCGTCCATACATGAATTATTTACATACAGCAAAGCCTAACAGATAAGTACACAATTGCCTTTTCCCTTAACAAATCCACGTAATACCCAATTTGACGGAGTTTACAAGAAATCAATGAGGGCTGAGCGATTTTTTCTTTGCCTCTGATCCGATACAAACGTGAAATATACTTCCAAAGAACAACTTTTTAAAAAGGTATTTTACGTATAAATTTCCTCAACAAACAATCTAGGTAACCCTTAATAATCATATTAAATAAAAAGAAAGTTTGAGTTTGTCTTCAAGCAATATCAATATTTTTTTTACACAAATGTATAAGAAAATGGTGACTTTAGGAAATAAAAGCAGAATGCTGTATAACATAGTTGCTACTGCAGTAGTTATTTTATGCAACATATTATTAATTACTTTTGCAATAAGAAGAGACTTTTCTCATATTTTTAAAGGGAAGAAAATATGTTCTTCTCCCTTCTACGATGTTTTAATATGAAAAGAGCGGGTTTGAGTTTACTTTTCTAATATGCAACGCAAATTTTATGGAGTATTTTGTTGACGAGACTAAATCATGCGGACCGTCTTCTTCGTAATTCTATTAATTGAAACCGAAATATTCTTTTAAACAAATCGATGGAAATTGAATTTCCTAGTTAATTTGCTATCTATTTATTTAGCGACATGTTTCATGATAATAAGTAGCTTAAAGTAGCTTTTATATTATTAAATGAATCTTAAAATATATTTGTGCGACGAACTAATAAAATATTTAGAGGCTGAATATATAATTTAACTCCTTACTGATTTCCAATAGAACTCAATTATAGTAGTTACAGAAACAACGTGTATCAGTAGCAGACCTTAAACTAGAGAGTTGTTTCAACACATGTTGAAATCGTCCAAACTTATAACTCAAAGGAAGTTATTTTAAGCCTGATTAAAACTCTGGTCCCTGACGAATTCCTTGTTCCTACAGTAGGAATATTACCCAAGTGTGTTTAACGAACATGGAACAATTACTGTATATATGTTACAGATTAATATATACCTAAATATCTATTGAGATTTCATATAAAGGCTTCTAGTCGTAAAGAGTAGTCATTTGGGGTAAGGTGCAGATTGTGTAGTCTTAGCTTAACATAATTTTATGTTTAGTGTTAATGAGAAAAACGAAAACCCTGACTGATGAACATACTTCAATGATGATGACTCAATTATGTTCACCAACCAAAGGCAGCATCATAATTTTATTCTTATAACTTAACACTAATTGATTTAATATATAGCGGTTAAAAATATCTGTAAACATGGGAATAAAATTTGGTGTCTTTCTTTGAAATCATTTTAAGAAAAATAATTTATATATGATATATTAATTTAATTAAAACTCTAAGCACTTAATGGAATATCTAATATCATAAAATATAGTATTGATTTTCAAGATGCGGTTAGATGTTTATTTAGCTTTTACTAATATTTGTCAACTGCTTATAATATTGGAAAATAAACCTCAAATCACAACATATATTTTTTCTAAAAGTTATGTAGTTTTGTAAATATTATTCTTATTTGCCGAAGAAAATCTACGATTATATATATTTTACAAATAGTGTGACAATGTTTTGTATTTTTTTTATATACACGTCAAGTTAAAGTAATTGCTTAGGACATTGCATTATCATCGCATAGAAGTCGTGAACATTTTTTTTATCACTTATGAAACTAGGTTAAAAATAATTCCAAGATTTGACCAGAAATTCTCCATATACAAATATTGCAAGCGTTCTAAATACTGGTAAATTATTTATTATAACACATTAAGTCACAAAAATCCTAAATTTTTATTAGGAAATAAAGTTATATGTAAAAACTCTTCAAACGTTGTCAATATAAAGAATTGCGAGTAATAGGTAAATGTCGTCAATTTCTGGTGTAGAAAAAAAATTACAATCTATTGTAAAGCTCTCGCCGTAACTAGTGCAGTTCCCCAAGTTTAAATTAGTTTTAGCTGGAAGTATCGAGTGCAGCTCTCTTACGGCTAGTATTGTCGTTGTTGAACACACATTGAAAAACATACGAGTAAAACCAGGCGACTGAATTAATGCGTGACCTTTTACGACATAAAACGAATTAAAATTTAATAAAACTACTAATTACTTTCAAGTAATCGCTTGTCTGGTTATAATTTTATTATCTAATGATTTATTTAAGATTAAATTTGAATATATTTTTAATAAAGTAAGAGCTGCGTCTAGTGTTTTAGATGGGAGTCCGTTTTGTTTTTGTACGTAGTAACTCTGAAACCTTAATCAATAAAATGTGTAAATATTGAAAAGTGATTAAAATTAAACAATTTCCTATAATATTACAAGAATTCTTTTTTACCTAGAACCTATGTATTTCATATTTTTACTTTAGTTTCTGGAGAGTTAGTTTTTGTTTTAAGTAATTTGATTGCATATTATGTTCTAACTGCTTCGATCATAGCTTACAAAAAAAGTATAATTTTGGTCAATACATTAACTTATTGTTTATTAAATTCTTTTGTGTATTTAACATAGTTGTAATAGAATATTGCAAATAAAAATTTAGAGCTATGGAAAAACTATATAGTCTGCTTAAGCCTCCATTTAACTTAGACGATTGTTTACTTAAAGCTTCATGTATCCGAGTGAAACTGTGCTCGAAATCTTTATTGGCAATTACTTTATTTATGAACTTAACCATGCTATCTGATATTGTGCTTGGTTATTACATTTAGTATTTTAGTATAAGTATTTAATAATAAGTTATACATAATAAAGCGACTATATACTGTTGTAATAACACACACCTAGCAAATAACGTAATCTGGTCAAATAATACTTGATTCCACTCAAGCTTAGAAGAGCTTGATAGAGCTTTTAATATTATTTGACAAATTTGTTATGTAATATTAAAAGCGGTATAAAGCGCCATATTGCTTAGGGTGTGGAACAAATATGTGGACCACAATAAATAACTGTTCGCTTTATCTAATTTAACAAATTTTCGTTGTTTTTGTTTTACTCAAAGACAGTAAGTAAATAATAAGAGTCAATGGGACATGCAAAATTCCAACTAATTTAAAAAGAATTTTTAAGATCACATATCTTTTACTTTGTGAGTGAAGAAAAATTTTCTGAACATTATTTCATTTTATATGTTCCTTTGATTTTATTTGATTTTGTTTTTAATAAAAACGAATTTGTCAAAATTGTTGTATATTTGTAAATGTTGAATACACATTAACCTTTTCAATGCGGAAATTATGCATTTCACTTAAAATGTAACACAAGTTGTGAAGATTTTTATTTAAAACATTATTTGGTTATAAACGTATATATGTATTAGCTGTGTTTAAATATTGTAATCAGCAAAAACATAATTTACGTTCTAATATCGAGTTGCATTTTCTCGAAGACGATAAAATAAATCTTGCTCTCAAAGGGATAAGTCAGGAAAATAATTAGGACGCGTCGGGGATCAAAGAGTTATTTAATTATATTTTATATTAACTAGTCAAAGTATGGTGTTTAAGTTATATTCGTTTTTAATGTTGGCCATTTGTGATATCATTTATTTGTCATGACTTTCTGATGTGGCATTCTTTCAGACAAGCTTTGTTCGTGATACCAACATTGTCATATGTAAATATAATGTAGCGTACTATGATTAAGAAAGAGTTTGGTAAGCATGGGGTTGATAGTTAAAAAGAATAGTCTGAGGTTATGATGATTAACAGTTATGTTCTTTCTTAACCATGAAATTCACTTTGCATTGTTTGAGACTAAGCTTCAGACAAATAATAACATCTCTTTTCTAGAAATCGGCATTTAATATTTTTTTTATTAAACTATGACATCATTAGCACTGCAATGATAAATTTTTTTGCCAATATCGAAAAGTTTTTATTTGTAGGGCGAACTTAAATCTTGATTACTGTGTGGAGAAAACCAGAGATTTTTATTATACTGATGAAACTATATGGGGTGACGTCCCTCACTTCTCTTATGTGCGGCTTATAGTATTTTAATTAATAATTGTGTCAATTAGAAATTTTGAACTTTGCTGGTTAAAAATTCCAAAACATATTTATAACTGGACCCGATTTAATTAAATCTATCTAGAAAACACGAGGAAGCGAAAATGTTGGCTCTGTGCTTGCTTTAAAAACACAGCAAAGCCAATTTTACGGTAGAAGAATACTTGTTCTTACTTTTAAAAATACAATTTGGAAACTAAAGCACTCGAATATACAATATATAAATTATTTCTTATATAAAATGAAAAGAGTTTTATAAAAATTGCAAAGTTACATCTGATCTACTTCTAACCCAAGATCGCTGTATTATGTTGAATGAAATCATAATTAAAGAAGAGAATTTTAGGAACAAATGTAAAAGTGCTTTAGGTAAAATGAGGCAAAAGTGTTCGAATGTGCAAAACACATCTGTGAATTAATTTAAGTTTCAATTGTTTTATGGACCTATGCATAATATTTTATTGATCACCAAAGTAAAGGTGTTGTAATATGCTTTAAAGGGTTAAAGGCATGGATCGATATTTGATATATTGAAAAACAAATACTCTGGTTTAATTTGATGCTGGGTGACTGTGTAGCATAAATGAGTTTTTTATCAAATTTTATTCAAAAAATTCACTCAACAAACCCAGACTTAGGAAGTGGAAATTTGAAATGGATAAAACTGGAACACAATATGACCGAATCAAAAGTATCGTAAGTTTAAGGGCGTATAACTATAAGGACATCTGGTTATTCAATGGGTAACAGATGTTGAGATATGAAAATGCAAATTGTTAGACGAGTACATGGAATAGGGATGTGATTTGAGAATTATGAAAAAACTAAATTATGTTATCGAGCAACTGAGGAAGTGAACAAGATAAATATTTAAAGTTACATACGCTTAAAATGAAACGGACACTCTTTGATGCAATCTGCCGATATTGTGAAATAAACTTTTTTTGACGTTTCCACTAAAAGTAATTTTTTCGCCCTTCTAAATAGATAAATAAATTATCTTTCAGCTCAGTTCGATGCTTATCAATGATGAGATATCAACAATTTTCTGAGTTAAGAACAATCTTTGCCAACAGTCATTAATCAATCTCGAACCTTGTTATATTATTTAACACGATTCATCTCATATTTCGTGTTAATTATATTAGACATCCTAGTATTTCTAAATAAATTACAAAACTGTCTCTTAAATTTACTTTTTAAATTTGTATAAACATTATCATTGAGTATAATCAAATGTTTCTTTATTCAGAAGGGTTAACAATGAATATTTCTTTGAGTTGCTTTCCAAGAAATACTTTCACGGCAGTTAACAGAATAGTGGTGTACATTAAATCATGTAAATAATATTTTGTTTTACTGTCCAATAAGTGATAAACGTTTTAAACGCTATTTATTTCAATGCATAACCTTATTCCTTATAACAAAAACTAATTAATTTCGACCAGTGATTTAGTTATACTAAGGCGAGGAAGTCCTAACAAAATTATTTCCTGAAGATTGAATTAAAAGAAGACATTATACGAGAGGTAGAGGTCTCTGCTTCATTTAAGATTTTGTTAAAAAAATGTATGTCTTTTCTTAAAATTATGGAAAGACTGTTATGGCCTAAAATAATTATAAGAATTTAAAGTATAAAATCATCATCAATTTTATATTAAGATACAGGACACAACATATTATATAATGTGATTAAGAACGTCACATTCATATGAATTATTTATGTTTCGTCCGAAGCCCAACTCAAGTCCATTAAGGAACCAATTTAAAATGTCACGAACATGAACGAACCTTAAAATATGTCCTTCGCTTCAGTTTCATGTTTTCATTCCGTTTGTACATAAAATAGGGTATTCACAAATATTTTAATGTTGTATTACACATTCATATTAAGGGTGCGTAAAATTTGTAGTGTTTTTGTTAAAAAAAAAACATTATTTTAAGTAAAGCTTATTAATAATTATAAATGATTGATCGAGATAAATTAGTCGGAATTATAAGAAATCAAGAAATTATTAGAAGAGAAAATGTTTTACGCTTGAGAAAGCGAAACTATTTGTGTTGGTCATTATATGTTTAAAAATTAATTACTTTTAGACGTAAAAGATGCGTTTATTCAAACGAAGCATGCGCTTAAAGCAATTGTAGCGATAATTTCAAGTATATATTATTTATTTGTCAAAACCTTTAATACCACTTATAGTATTTTTGTAAAAGTGGTTCAGTTTTTGTAAGGGTAATTTGTATGTTGAATGAGTTTAGAGATTGAATTTGGAGATTTTGGTCAAGAATTGAATGACAGTCAAGCACAATTTAGTCAACGTACCAAAAATGAGACGACAAAACCTCTTAGCATTCAATGGATTCACCGTGCGGGTGCCGGGTCCATTGCG
>DVQP01003718.1:0-10450 GCA_018231745.1 Danaus eresimus
TTTATCGTTCGGGTCTGTGGCGACAATGGCTGGCGATCATGTGGCCATAAACGATATGTATGTATACGTTTTATGCGATTTCTTCACCTCAAGGTCACCGTTATGCGATCCTAGTTATGCTAATGGCGGGGCGACAAGCATCTTTGATTGGACTCTGTGACCGGGTTAATTGTTTATGATATGTATAGATTTTATCTACGTAACTTATTATTATTGTATTTCACTTCTGACCCCACCTTTATCTTTCTGTTATGATCTTTATTTTGTTTTATCTTTTGTTTGTGATGCATTTACTTATCTTTGATCTTCTTGTGATTGTGTGTGACTATCTCTAGAAATGCTTAAAGCCGTGGAAAGCCGTTAATTTTAATTATGTCACAGAAAATTGCGTGTTATGATAGATATTGTGAGTTTTTAGTTATGATAATTTCGTTAAATCCTCTTTGGAGTTCCAATTATTGGTATTGATTGTTCTCGTAATATGTTACTGAATTTTTTGTCTAGTGTTCTTAAAACTAATTGTTCTCGTAGCCCGTTGCGTCTTGTTTTAATTAGCTCCGTCATATTCGTTAGTGTTCGTGTCTGAGTTACACACGTCAAATACACTTCAAGGTTTCGCAGTCTTTATTCTTGAGGCGGTTTTCGGACGTTATTTTTATGATTACATCTTATAACTGGTTATAATTTTGATTACACCCCTATACATAATGTCTTACTAATAAAATCAATTTAACGGGCACATGCAAACAGAATATATCAATTCTTGCCTTTTTTTGTGTATAAATTACAGTTATAAATAGTTATTATAACAAAAAAATACGTTTTAACCGGTGCTTGTAAATGAAATATTAATTTCTAGTACGTTTATTTTGTTTGTGGACTGGCCTTAGGTGATTCTGCGAGTTCGTTGCACTCTCAATGCCATAACTGGCAATTTAATGCCTCAATTACAACACACGAATAGAAATACAATATGTCTTTTAAAATATTATACAAATAACATTATATATTTTAATTGAAATCATTATATCAATGGCAGCTTTTGCAAGGCAGTATAGCTTGGTTGGGAAAGCGGTTGAAACGAGACATTCCGGTAAAAGCAGGTTCTAGGCCAGTTTGGTTCATAAAATTTATAACAATATATATTTTTGTTTCAATTTAATGTGAAGTATAAGCTCAAGATTGCTTCAAACTATTTATACGTATTTATGTAAAGCTATATGCAGTAAATAATTATCTGTGTCATCTATATTAATACGTGATGCAGAAACTTTGGACCCCATTTTACGAAACCTGCTCGGACACAGGAGCATAGAACTTGGCACACTTATAGTTTATATGCAGAAGTGCAGAACGCTAATATTTTTTAATAATAATGCTTATAAAGTACATTAAAACAGTAAACAAAACATTACACACACTACCATCCTTTTCACACACATACATACACAAGTATTTGTACACGAATATATACTCTGAGGTCAAGTTGTGTATTTTGTGTTTCATTTATGGTCGAATTTTTAGCTCTGGATGACCACTTGTTATTACTTATAAATGGATTATAGTCAAAACTAAACAGTTTCACATAAAATATTACTTTTTTTTATTTATTCTGAAAACAAGCTTGTGTTGAGTGTAACTTTAAGAGTGTAACTTTTGATTTATGGGTATTTCTTTTACGCTATATTATAAAAACAAAATATTTTAATAGAATATTAACTCAACTTACGGGAAGCTATACTTAATTAATATAAAAAAGAATTGTATGAAATTAATAACTTAAATTACTTGGTGTTATCAAAATAATTGTCTATGTCCATTAAAGTTGTCTATGTTACACTTTAGTCTGTGTCTTTTTAATTATAGCTACACTATGGTAAATTCTCGCCAAAATCATCAGTTTTTATTGCTTGAAAAACATTTGCAATAAACCATCCTCCAATTCTCGAAGTTTCTTATCATAATAAAAGCGGCATGAAATCGGAATAGACAAGCGAGTAGAGTTTTTAAACTTTTGATAGATTTTTCCCGCGTCAAACGATGTACTAACAAAATAAAGGAAACCGACTCCAATAAAATCGCATTTGTAGCGCTTGAGCGATTGCAACTTTTGTTTATGCTAGTCCATTTTATTCCTTACGACTTTTATATAGAGTCCAGTTTCATTTGGCCTATGTTATTTATATTAAAATAAATGTGGTATATTTTTACACGTATCGCGACTCGTAGTTTTTGTCCGTCTGCAATGATTCGCTTGGATGACGCTGATTATTTCATCGTGAACTTCTATTCTTGGTCAACGTATACCAAGACAATGCTACTGGAAAATCATGCCGCCATTTTGTGGTCTCATAAAAAATGTACTGAATATTATCATTGTGTGTGACGAAACCAACTAATTGTAATATTAAGTTTGATATGATAATAAATTATATAAAAAAAAAACGATTTCATATAATATTTGTATCAAAAGTCTAGATTGAATCGAAAACTTTATTCGTTGGCATATAATTTATACTAAATTTGCAATTAAAATGGCCGTCTCGTCTCTCGCTCCATTTTGCGTATCCTCGATTGCATTCGAAATTCAAACCAGTAAATAAGCAGAGCAATGCGAAGTATAAGTAAAATTTCGTCGGAAGTGATTTCCAAAGTTTTGAGTTTTAGGCTTTTCGAATGTAAATTTAGGTTCTTTTTAAAAACATCGCGTGCAGTTTGCAAGAAGCAAATTAGCATGCAACGCGAATAAAAACTACAATTATTGTAATGGTTCATGAAATGTAAGAAAAAACGTGTTATTAAATATTCGTTTCGCTAAATTTTTAATGTGATACGAATTTTTTATTACGATGCCATTACAAAAAGAATAATATCCGAACGATGTGTCTTGAAGTTATCTTCTTCAGACTATCGAAGGACGCAATGAGTTTAATTGTCTTAGTATCTATTTATTAAAGAGTTATTTAAAAATGTATATATACTCCCAAAACATCCAACCGATAATGTTTTCCATTTATTTTTATATTCGAATATGACAACACAAATGGTGATCTGTGTTTTTAATTAAGTTCCTAAAATATAAATAATATTTCTCTTAAAAGTTAGTTAAACCTCCTTATTAGATTAAGTACTGGCCAGTGGCCAGATGAGTTTTAAATATCACAAAAAAAGTCAAAAATTGAACAAAGAATAAATATAACATACATTTACATTATAAGATAACGTTTATAGCATTACTTTATAGCGGAAGTCGTTAAGAGGAATGAGATGGATCTTCAATTGTATTTAAAAAAATCTAAAACATTTTTTTTATTTCACACACATTGAATTCGTTGAATAGATTCAATAAGAAACACTGACTTTGTCGATCGTAAATATATTTCACATTTTAACTTTTAATAGGTAGTTTTAAATTTTTACACTCATCTATCGCATGTCGCGTAACAGAGGATCGCAGGGTAGGGGTAAAGTATAGCGCTCGGCAGCTCCGCGCGTCGCTTTCCTTAGCGGGGTATTCGTATACAGTATGATCCTTTAGCGACTTGACGTAACTGTTATGAGTTTTAGGTTATTACGTTATTTCGTTGCTCGTCAGGTGACATCTGCCAGCCAACGTAAACTTGTGTGACTGATTCTTACAATTCTAAGCACATAGTATCATAAGTATTAGTCACTTTCCATGATTTGAACAATTAACACGACAAATAAGGTTTAAGATTGCACAAGATAGATATGGACATCACAAGGTAACTATAACAATGTTATATTACATTAGCCAGTCAATTTGTAGTGTAGTAAACCAATAATCACATAAATACCAATGACGAAGACGAAAATAACGTCGAGAGACCACTAACTCAGGGTTCAGAAAATATTTAAATAGTTTATAGTAGAAAATATTTAAATAGTTTTAAAGAACACAT
Source organism: Danaus eresimus (assembly GCA_018231745.1). NCBI lineage: Eukaryota > Metazoa > Arthropoda > Insecta > Lepidoptera > Nymphalidae > Danaus > Danaus eresimus. The sequence continues at coordinate 3,924 of DVQP01003718.1, forward strand.
TGCTTCTAATTGGATATTTTAGAGTCTCTAATTAAATAAGACGATAAATTGACACCTTTTCCTTGTCACACTATAAATTAAGAACGGCTTCGAACGAATTCATTTGTGTAAATATATACATATTAATTTAATTTACTCTTTTTTTTTACATAACATGTCCTTCGTCCGTGCAACGACGTGCACAGTTTATTCTGCCAGTGTCGTGTAGATAATATACTCTTTGCCGAAAACGTTTAAAACAATTGCTATTTGACAGTTGTCTGTCAGTTGTCCAGACAAATCTAACAGAGCCAATATCGTTGACAAAGATCGCATAATTCTAGCGTTAGGTGCCTATATTTCATTTTCAGTAATGAAGAACCTTCTAATCTATGGTCATCATGATTTATAATCTTTACCCAGCTCCCTGTTCGGAATGATATCTATGACAATAGGAAAATGTCTGCTAAAATTAATTTATCGCAACTAAACTACGGACATTTGTGTTTGGAAGGTCCAAGACCGCTGTTGTGTGTAAAGAGTTCTGTCCAAAGAGTTCTTATATCAATTGTTACGGCAGTTCTACCAGACACTAGAATGGCAGAGGTATTTGACGACGAATAACTTAATTTATCCTCATTTCGAATCCCGTCATTCGTCGGACGTCTGTAATTGCCAGTTTACAACAGTCGCGCCGCTAATTGGGGACGATTTTATAACAATTTTTTTCTTATTTGCAACATTTTAAGGAATGTGGCTGTAGTATTTGATTTGCGTTGGCTGTTAATTGATGTTAATGAGTATAAATATACATTACGCGGCGTCTCTGTGAAGACCGCCATCCGACATGTTTTGTCTCAGTTACGATCTATCCATTCAAATATTTATTTTTTATCCACTTGTCTAGTTTCTTTTTTTTTATTACAATCTTATATTCTTAATTCAAAATATTTGTTTGACAAAGCTAGTCAACTTTCATCAATATTATTTTTCTTATATCTTTGAAAGGTTTTATTCATTATTGAAATAACCTAATATGATACAGGTCAATGAACTTAGCAGGAGGCTTATTATGAGTGAGAATTGTCAAGTTGAACAACAGCTTGAGCGGTTTTTACTCAGAAAAATCCGATATTATAAATTATTGATATTAATTTATCAAATTAAGACTCTCGCCGGGTTTTATGAGACATTTGAATGTTTGTGTTTTAATCGTAAATACGGAACACTGACAGTTTTCAGTTTGTTTATTGTCAATCATGTTACGTGACAATATCAACATGGAGAGATTTGAAGATTCATATCCGTAGTTTCTTTAACAATTGAATATATAGTGACTAAGATGTTTGGATAATTTTATATATATATTTTGTTGTTATATATGGTAAGAATATAACTAGTTCTTAAAAGAAGTGATTAAATAAACGCCTTTTTTCCATTCGCCAAATTCCTTCATGTTCCTCCACACGGCACTCAAGTACTCGAGATTATAATTCGTCCAACAAACAAAGACGTTGACATTGGCATCATATTATACGATTACAGTGCGAATGTAAATATAGCTATAAAATAAATCGCATTGATTAAATCACTTCACTTCCAATAGTTACGTAAAATGAAAAAGCCGTTAGTAAATTAAGTCAAGTATAACTTTGTGAGTATGAAACCTTCCAAATTTTGTTTACATTAATAGCATACATTAATGAATTAAATCATGTTGTATCTGTGGATGTCAGTTTATTTTGAACAAATGTCGCAAAACAGCCAATATTGTAATGTATGTCAACATGCTCCATGTAATATGATTCCCGACTAATTGTCTTCTTAGACCTCGATGTAGCCACTCAGTTGTATATTGTATTAAAATGTACGTACCAATCATATTGCCATATCAAAAAATTATGAGTATTATTGGCAAAAACAATTTGATTTCAAAATATTGCTTTGTTACAAACAGCTAATATTTAAAAATTATAGATTTAAGAACTATAAAAACTATATTCCCATATAGTTAATATATTTATCTTTTTTCAATCCAAACTGATTTAACAGTTAACAAGAAAGTTGTGACAATACTATTAGTTTATTTTGTAGTGTGGCAACCCCTAGTGTAATGCTAGACTTTATTCAGCCTCTTCCTCATTCTTGAATGGTGACATGTTTATTGGATCAAGCGATCACTTGATTCATAACAATAAGTCCTCAACAAATAGCCCACGTTTGAATACATTTAGTAATTTCGGAATTTTTGTACCCGGTTGATGGAATCGGATTTCACGAATAAATATAAAAGAAAATAATCGATGTTTTAATTTCCAGTTGCCCCGAAAGATATTGTTTAAATTAACCGTCTTTCGTGACATTAATGACAGTCATATTTTAATTGCCATAAAAAAGATAATATTGTGAAGCTCAGAGCAGTACAGGTCATATTCTTGCGAGCTGACTGTGTAGGCTGCCTCAATTTGCATTTGTAAGTCCCTAGAACAATGTCATTTGTCAAATTCTAATTTGCAACGCCCTAAGTACATGTCTGACGAGAATGTTATTTACATATTCCATGTTACATTCTGTGTCGCCTATTAAAGAGCCTCTTTCACTGTTTTTATAATACTATCAAATTATAATATATTATAATTTCTATATTGTTGCCTATTAACGCTGTTTTAAATTTGATTTTTCTGGGCAAACAAAAAACAAAAATCCGAATTAGACTTAAACAAAAATTTTGATTTTTTATTTTCATTTCATTTTATTTTTATATTTATTTGTCACTAATCGTTATTTTTTTATGTCAATTTAAGTTATTATATTTAATATTTCATTTTAATATAGCCAACATAATATATTTACATCTAAATTTCAATTAAAATAAAACATAAAGTAAAGTATAAATATACATTAAGAGGCGTCTCTCTATTATATATATGTATATGTTTGGTAACTTTTTAAAATAATTACGATGTCTATAATACGTTTCATGTTGCATATGACAACTTTTTTTATGTGCATATGATGAATAACCACAGATTATAAACGACCACTTGAACTTTAGTCTAAGAAGTCAGTAATTCGTAAAATACGCCCAGCAAGTTATCATATCATCGACTCCGTCTTCTCCGGATCAAGGGCTTACGGCAATTCATCGTTATCATCGTTTAAGCGGAAGCAAATCAGTTGCTACTTGAATCTACTAAAGCAAACATTGATTTTAATGAATGACATATATTTTTAATCTGTATTTTACAGCTATAGACTGTAAATGAACAAAATTTTATACTTTTTCGATAGAAAGTTATAGTTATACATTTGTTTATTGCGGTGTATATAACAACTCATTTCATGTTTAAAATGATTCAATAGCCCTCAATAATACTTAATATCAATGTCAATAATATATGTAAATGTTGTTCAAACACGATGCTCATAAAACTAATGAAATCAAGTTGTACTCACTGTCTGTGTGAGGAATGTTCTTCAATAGTATTTTAATCGTTGAATGTCAATATTCGAGTAGATACGTCGCACAACGAAAACCTTTTTTGTTAAACCGCATTAGTAGCTGAACAACATTTTTACTGAAGAGACAGCTGTAATGTATAATAATATTTTATTACTGGCAACAATTCTATATAAAAACAGTTAGGAGACATTGTTATTCAGCAATATCTTATAAAATAATTAAATGTGTGACCGAAATTATATAGCTCTCTAATTTCTCAATAATCGTCTTTGACATTTTTCGTAATTTCATAACAATAAAATATATTTATTGAGTAACCCGGTTCGAGTGTCATTACCTTAACAAAGGCATTAATCAGATGGCTTCACGCGAGATTAAGGCGAAACAAATTGAAGAGCAGCGTGTGGGCGGCGTGTGAGACGTAACGATTTCTGATTCTGGGCTTTGGATGTGAATTAACAGTTAAAGTTAAAACTTACTTATTGCCCACGTGCCGTAACCGGTAACGGTAACATTATACTAATAGGTTATTTATTTAACGCGTCTGTTACTCTCTTGTTTATGCTAATATAATTTGTCTTAGTATATCAGATTTCTGTTTGTATTTTACAATAAACAAAAGGAGTTATATCTTGAAAATAGATTTTGTTTTTCAGTTAAGTTTAGCCGAAATGAATGTTAATCTGTGTTTGATATGACGTGTGACAAAAAAAAAAACTTCAGCATATAAAACCTCTTTTTAACGTAGTGTGATTTCGATATATTCAGCCAACGTAGTTTGTAATCTATCGGGCTGGCATGACTTAGTATCGCGCTGTGTTTTCCAATCCCCATATATTTATGAGATCCGTCGCCCGCTGTGAAATCTAAACAGGAAACAATTAACCTACGTTATTAACAACCTTACCATGTGCTTAAGGATTTTTCTCGCATCCTATAATTTAAATACGCATATAGAAGTTTAAAATAAATAGTTTTAATGAGTATCGTTGCGGTTATGCCGACTTGTATTCGTGTTCCTTTTATGTACAAGCCGTTCGCAGAGAACTCGAGTTTATTATTTATTGTGCGGAGTTTGTATTTATTTAGTGTGTTGTTTACTATAAAAGGTTTATAATAGGTTAATTTATAACATTGGTAGTAGTCAACGGTAGAAATAAATTTCACAGTTTATGTTTTGTTTTGTTCTACCCTCATTTTTAAATATGGCATAAAAAATAATAACACTAGCAAATATTCATTAACGATTTCATTCTTACTATTCGAGTCAGTAAAATTTTTGTTTAATCTCAATATTTCTCCTAACGGATGGTTATTGTGATCGTATTTTTCTAAGTACACCAATTATAAAATATTTTTAGTACATAAATTATATAACATACAAAATAACTATAAATTTAATTAATGATTCTTAAAGGAGTCCTTAAAATACTTGTTTATCCTTAAAATGGTGTTAAGAATATGGGACGAAAAATTTTCGCAGTGAATATAATTTTTTTCCTGTGAATGCAGAAATGACATTCGTCCCGCGGCTTTAACATTGTTACCAGAAGTTTTTTTTTTAACGTTGACATAAATTAAATTTTAAGAAAACTTTAAGCTATGGGTGTTTATTTTTTTACGTGCTTGAACCTGTAGAATAAAAATAAAAATATCAGAGTTTCTCGGTTTGGTTAGCTGACTAAAAAAAGGTGGAAAACTCTTTAATAGCACATGAAAACGCATCTGTATATTAGCTATAAGGGTATCTGTAATAAATTTGAATACACCTCAGCCTACTTGAGAAATAAATGATTGAGATCCAAAATCATTTTCATATTCGGGAGTGTGAGCCCAGTAATGAGACGAGCAACATGCTAAAGCCTGTTTACTTAATGATAGTGACTTGTTCTTGTCAGTTGTCAGAGGGACAAATATATTGATGTGTGCATTTTTGCTTAATATCATACAAAATACGAGATAGTTTAGCAAATCGAAAATAAAATATTCTGAGACTGAAGTTTTTAATGCATAAATTTTCAACGAGCAATTTTCAATTGAACCCAAGTGTTCAGATGTTACTGATTCAGTTTGGATCTTCGCCTCAGACATTTGTCACAAATAAAAAAAAAACTTTAATAAAAAAAATAACATACTTTTTATTCACAGGGAAGCGTGAGTCTATCTATATATAAAGCTTTTGTTTCCGTCTCAAACAAATATATGCATATATTTTTATGTAAACCTGCATGTTGGCGACGTCGTGGGCGGATGATGAATTCGGTCATTAAAGTTTCATCACCATTACCATCACCATCACCATAACCAATACAGTTAATTATCAAAACACGAACATAAATTTGACCGATGCCTTCCAAGTTACAGCGCAGCACTTAAATTGATAACATACAGCAGTGACACGTGGAAATGAAATTAAATATAATTTAAATTATTTTTATTGTTTACGATGATTTTATGGGCGCGTTCAAATTTATTTTATGCACAGCTTGCACAGCTGATGCGTTTGTAATTTGAGTGTTTTATGTTCGTATGAAATATGCAGTTAACAGTGAGGATAGGTTTTTTGTTTGTGTCAATAGCATCGTCAACGTGTGTTGAAGTTCTTTAGGTTTTCCATCAATGAGTGTTTGATCGTACCGCCCTTGATAATGGAATGTAACAAGAGGACGATTTGCGTGTGATGCAAAATTGTATTAAGGTTAACTAACCTAACGCACATCTAGTCTGCCCGTGATCACGCTTGCTGGAAATTAACCGAAGCTTCGGGATTATGTAGTTTTAAAGTTATAAAAAATCGCATAGTAAATCCGAAAATATATTAGTTTTATTTAAATGACTCGCGAAAATCTTAGATCTCATTACTAAGGTTAGTTATTTATATTGAAGATAGACTTAACTTGGTTACGATCGGTTTCATAGTATTACTTATAACTAATTAGTAGAACATTACTAATTGGAATGCATTTATGATATTATGAAAGCAGATTTCTTTCAAACCATCGAACAGTAAAGAATTTTGATAACTTCGAATCATTAAAAAGTACATAGTAATCGCGTATTTGCTAACATTAAATTGTTTTTAATT
>DVQP01003719.1:0-10450 GCA_018231745.1 Danaus eresimus
TATATAATACATATATATGTATATACATACATTTTCTCCCAGTACTAAGTAATTAAATGAATGCTGACGCCTCGTGTTCCAGGGCGGGAGCGGAGCACCCGCACAGCGCGCTCCCTCGGCGCAGCCCAACAGGGACGTGGTTAGTATAACACTCATTAAACTACTAGCAACATGAATGCTCGACGGATTCTGATTAAAGTTTCGAATAGAAAGATGTTATTAAAAATTTCGATGAATCCATTCTATCATAAAGTTGTATCGTTCCAGGAATCCTTCGCCGGCAGCGCCCCGCCCCGGATTTGATGCGGCGGTGACGTCATGCCACCCACCCCCCGCCTCGCCGCCCCTCCCCCGACCCCCGCTCCTGTACATAGTGTCCATATACGTGTAGTATAGCGAGAGCTTCACCGTATACATTGGATTTTATTATTTTTTTGTAAATAATACAACACGGGGACGTCCGTCGCCAGTGACGGCGCTCGCCTCTCTAAACTAAAACATAATAAATTTTCGAGAATGTAATGCCACTCGTCTAGTTCGTAGGTGTACGTGTTTCTTTTTTTATGGATTATTTAATTTTAGTGTTTTTTTTTGTTTATACGATGTATACAAAGGGCACGGGTGTGAGGCGCGCTTGGAATCGGCTTTTATATATACAATGATACTTTAATTATTAACGTAAGACGCGCGAACAATAAACATACAGACGGAGGAACGGTTCCAGGCGCCGCCGTGACGACGCACCGGGTGTTTACAGGAGAGAGAGATAGAGAGAAAGAGAGATACAATACACAGACAGACATACAACGGTCTATGAGTGTCAAGTGAAGACAGAAAAAATAATAACTCGTATTTTAAAACGAGTAATAGTTTTGAATATATAACATTTGTATGTACGTCTGTGTATCAGAGATAAGGAGTTTTTATATAGGTAGCGCACATCTGTGATAGAAACGGCAGCCGCAGGCGTTAGCTCAGATATAATTGGCATGGCTAAAATTTTGTGACTAAGACTGACTCAGGGTTTTATTTTCCCCAGACGTCCGTCTATAAGTCGGACGGCTATGGTCTATAAGGCGATCTATTGTTAACTCTACGCAAACTGATTTGTTATTGGCGATTCAAAATTGACGTGACATTGTACTACTGCGAGTAGTTTTATATACTTGTATATTGTATGCATACACACATATATGTAAATAAATATTTATATGTATAAATATATATATGTGTGTGTGTGTGTGTGCGCCGCGGCTGTATGGGTAGGTTAAGGTTGGATTGTAAGCACCCCGTGTGAGCCGGCGCGCTCCCTGCCGGGGCGCACTTCGCGTTCGATGACGTCACCACCATGACGTCATCGCGGACCACGTGTTCTGTGTGCCGGGGCAACGAGCGCGCCGGTCGTGTGTACGCACACATTTCACTTACTTTCACTCATTTCGTCGGCTTTACAGCGGACATATTTTGTACACATTAAAGTTACAATAATAATAATAATGATAATTATTATTATTATTAAAAATTAACAAAAAAATAAATATACAAAAACAGCAAAAAAAAATGTAGGCTGTTAAGTGTTTTACAATAAGTAGATATCTACTGGCGAGTCATGTAAGCCGGTCCGCGGCCCGTGGCTCCGACACATCGATGTAGTATAAAGAGCATGCAGTGTATGTGTGTATGTAAATAATGTTTGTCTCTGCGTCCGCCGCCATGACGTTGCTGAATGTGAATTTTACTTTTATATGTTATATGACTTGATACAGTTTGTGCCGAGCGTCGTAGCGCTCGGCGGTATCGGCAGCTTCTCTGTACAGCTCGTGCTCGGCCGGTCGCGTTATTTTGAACCTTACCGTGTGACGATAGAGTTCAATCGGCGCGATCGTTCCGAATATTTATTTTAGCAATAGTACTATCATCGAATCGCTGGTACCGTGTTTAAATCACACGATAAATTATAATGTTCTAGATTCTGTCCTGTCTAGCAGCTAATGTAATACTTTGCCTAGATTTTTCTGTGAGACTATAGATATTTTTTTAAGTTTAAAAAGGATGTTTTTTTTTATTTGTGACTAAAGACAATTACAATTTTTTTTATCCGCTATAAAGTTTGGCGTTAATCCTAATTAAGTCTGCTCGCAGACGAGCGCTTCGTATCGTCTGACGGACGTTTGGGCCGCTCGCCGTTGAGGTCTAACGTAACTTAGTGTACGGTCGCCCTAACAATAGTCATAGTCGAAACTTTATTGTAATTACATTTCCTCAGCACCCGACATAGTGTGGGATAAGTTGGTGACGTCCGTTTAAATATAGTAAAGAAAAAAAATACCTATATAAATCACTTTTAAATAGAAATATATCGGAGCCGGAGCGTCGTGTGTCGTGTCGTGTCGTGTGTCGTGTCGTGAGGTCGTGTCGTATGCTGTAAGCGGCCCGGGGGTCGGCGCGCCTCGACCGTGCTCGTTCCGATCGTGTGTGAACGGTGGCTTAATTTAAATGAAAACTTTATGGTACAAAATGTAATTTTAGTTCCATAGATGTTTAAGATTTACAGAGATTTATATTTAGACGAGATATATATATACGGTCTATATGTATGTATATGTATATATCTATTGTGATTATTAAAATATAATACTAGTGTGCTCGTGAGATAGTTATCGTATGGTTTCTGTGACGGCTGAAGGCGGTGTGTGAATGGTTGCGCTATGGGATTTTGATTTTCGGAGATTCTGTGTTCTGAGCATCGGCGGATTGTATATTTGGTGGTTTTACAACACTCGATCACTGCTGACTACCCTCGAGCGATTCATCCGTTCAACTGTCAGCAGTGATTCTAAAAATTATCATACGATTTAAATCCTCATCTGAATCAGATTATATCACCCATCATAATATATCCAGCTGTCATACAACACAAGCTGTTCCAACACCAGCTGATCCGCCGATGTCGACGTTGTGTGCTCGAAGCTGCCTCCTGTGATACCTCGCGCCGCCCCCCGGGATAATTCATCACCAATCATCACCATTCATCAAAACATGTATTGCATTTAGATATTGTTTTATTCTTTATATATATATGAGTCGCGTAGTGTCATAGTGCCACGCGCGGGGTTAGCGAGCGAGATCCTGTGTCCATACGTTAAGTAGTTACGTCCCTACGTGATGTGATATCGTATCTTGTTATGATAATGGCACTGAGTGCGGTCTAGATAAAAATCCGTCTTGAGTTTATACAGGATGTTCATTTTATTGTTTTCTATATACAAGATCTCGTTTTGTTTCCGACCCCGGCTCACGGACACATTGCATGTTAACTTTCTTTCAGAACAAGCTTCAACACTGCCACGTTTATTTCAAACTCATATCAAAGTAATGTTTTTTTTTTTTTATCCATGTTTTGAGTTTTTCTCGTCGTGTCTGCGGGCCCCGTTCTGAACACCAGTGATAGTCAATTAATATAAACATAACCCGCCACTTCGCTGTCGGTACTCAAAACTAAAAGTATCCATTCGTTTCACCCTCACGCGAAACTAATCTTGCAAAACGCGTACAAAGTAACATAAGCTATAGTAAAATGATATTAAATTAATAGCTTGTATAGTTTTTATTATTACTGTCTAAGTATATGTTTAAAGGCTAGCGGTATTTTGCAAGAATAGTCCAATGTTTTTGGGTCCGACGGCGTAAGGCGACACGCTCCGGCTCCACTGTTGTACAATCATAGGCACTCAATACATACGGATCGAATACTGATAACAAAAATAAAAAATAAATAAATAAATGATAATTAATAATAATAATGATAAAAAAAAAGATTCAGAGAGTTATAATAGTACGTTAGTTTTAATTATATTTCTGATATTGATTGATGTTTTGCTAAAGATAATTTATCTGTGCGTTACGTTTTGATGTCGCGTAGACGAACGTCGCAGCCCGCCGCCGCCCGCCGCCGCCCTCGGGCGCTAGTGTCGCAACATGTCCTTACCGGTTCATATCTACACAGCATCTATAGAGATCACCGATTCAGTTCCTCTAGAAATTAAATTTGTCCACTCTAGCGTCGATCACAACCGATTTTATTTTTATACCCATCAGGATTTTCACCTATAACCAGCCGATATGTGATAACGAAAAAAATAATTACTAATTACTTTAAGCAATACCAGTACCTGAAAATGAAAAGTATAAAAAGAGATGTAACAGAAAGGAAATAGCGCTAGATTCATAACTGGGATATCAGAGCGGTTTACGGAGCATCCGCGCAGGTTTGGGATACGCTATCGATATTAGCGTTTCGTTTGTTATTTACGTTATTAACGCGTTAGATATATAAATAACCCGATTGGCGTGGGCAGTCTGATTGATGAATATGTTACGATAGACGGGAATGCCTCGGGATGCGGCATTACAGTTTAGTGGGGTACGGAGTAGGAGTAAGAGGTTAAAGGGATCACATACGAGGTGATAGCCAGCCACGTGGCCGGCTGGCGCTATGTAATGGACGCGGTGAGGCTGAAGTATGTCGTAGTCATTATCATAACATCGGTGTATAATACGTTAGTAAGTACTAAGTATGTATAGGTCGGGAGCGTGGGCCGACTCCCGCATGATATCACGGGAGCCGGCCGGAGGTGAACGAATACTGCCAATCGATTGTAGCATATATATACATATATATAAATAAAAAGATAATGATTTGTAGAATTAACTATTTGGAAATATTATGTCCTATTTGGTATTTTATGTATAGTATCGTGTGCGGCTGTACGGTCTCCCCCACGGGTTGGGGTGGTTCGGGAGCCGTTTGGATGTTTTCTTAAGGGCGAGAACGTTGGATACAAACTGTGTTCCGTAGTGTACCGAGCGACAGGGCCTTGTCTAGATAGGTTTGCAGTTGCCGCAGGGTCCGTCACTCCACACAGCGTGCTGGGAGGGACCCTGCGGAAGGTCGTGGGTTCTGTCCGCGAACTGGTAAGATTAAAAAAAAATTGAATGCAATATAAGTTGTGGCGTAATGTACGAGGAGGGCATATTGGGTGTTGTGTATGAAGACTGGTGGTGTGCGGTTGGAATGTGGCTTTAAATTCTTGTTTTAAAAATTTAAATGTTCATCATAATCTCTGGTTCCGTTTCCGCTTCCGCGTGGAGTCACCTGAAGAGTTTAGACTGGGCACCCAATATGTTTAGTAGGTAGTATGATATCGTAATGTATGGAACTGTGGGACTGACGTGGCTCATGTGATGAGGATAAATTCATTGGTCTTTATATTTTCGTTTTCAAAATTTTTGTATGTCGTGTGTGACACGAATCCTCATTGGGCTTGTCTGTTTGTTATGGACGGTGGCGGTTTTCGTGTTATGTCGGTTTCGTTTGCTCCAATGCTTGCTATATGATTGCCTCCGATGCCCGCCCGTCCTTGGCGCGTTCGTTACGCAATGTGCGACTCCCTTGATCTGTGATACGTTCTCCACAGCCGGCGCCAGCTGGTGGTGTCAGGTTACATAACGAGCGCGCCACTGAGATTTTGTATCCAAAGATTGCAAAGTGTGATGAATTTTTTCCTATAGGTTTATTATATTATAATGGTATTTTATATACTTGTTGTTTTTCTGTTGTTCGACTCTGCTATTGATGATGTTCTTAACATTGACAGATCTCTACATCGTCTTTTACCTCGTCGCTGTTATTTTGTCTCTTCGTAGTTATCGGTTCGTATATTGGAATATATACGTTTAAGTTTGTGTAACAGCTCACTGGTATGTCAATTTCAACGGTCTGTCTGTAACATTTTTTATATTTATGTATTTAGGAGTGACGTAAAGCTAGTTCCGCGCACGTGATTTTTTTTTTGATACAAGCAAAGCGTAGTCGTTGAATAATAACGTCTTACAATTAGACTCGCGCGCGGAACTTTAAAAGTTGTGTCCGAGCAGTGAAACTGCGACTTGGTGCTCGTGTGTACTTACGATGGATATTATATGTATAATTTTCAATATCTGGTTGTTAAACTTACGCTTATTTATTTTTCTAATGCGTGTGAAATTCAAAATTTCGGTGTATAACAATATGGCTTTTTTTTTCTTTTGTATTTTGTCTCTTAATTTGTAAGATGTTTTATTGTGAGCGCAACACGGATACCGGGATGGGTGATGGGTGATGATGATGATGATGATGATGACCGCCGCCTCATCACCGGCTTCGTGTTGCGACCGACCATCGTGATGTGTGAGGTATCGATCGACATACACAAGGCGGAACTGCGTGACTGCGACGTGCGGTGTGACCTAGGAAAGTTTTACGATAAATGGTGACAAAATAAAGAAATTACAAAAAAAATTACGTATAGTTTTATTTTTTGTTAGTTCAATATCAGTTATCTAGTTTCACATATTTACATGAAACTAAAATATTTCGGATTACTACGCGGTTTTTTATTTATTTTGAAACTACATTATCCCGACGTTTCGGTTACATTACAGTAGCCGTGATCACGGGCAGACGAGATGTGAAGCAACCGAAACGTCGGGATAATGTAGTTTTAAATTAATAAAGAAAAAATCGCGTAGTAATCCGAAATATTTAAGTTTCATTTAAATGTCTCGCGAAAATCTAAGATCACATATTTACCTCGTTTTTTTTTTATCAAATCAATAAACAAGCACTTAGCAGAGTCCGGTTGTTTTGGACATTTTAATGTTTTGCAAATACAATAAAATTTGATGTTGTGTTTTTATTTATAAAGTAAATGAACTTTGCGCACGCGCACAATTGCAATTAGTGTGCGCCTGTTGTAAAGCGGCTGCAACCAACAATGACAAAATAAACCAATCTAAAGGGGAAAGGGAAATATTGCATTTCAACTCGTCTGCTGTGTTAAAATTTGCTTCTCTGTCAAAGTGTTATCACGTCAGTTAGTGATTCACAGTAGATTTTTTTCCAGACATGATAAAAGTGCATAAGCATATGCAGTCTCAAACAGCTTACAAAGTTCATTTCGTAAAGCTGCAATTTCTGTGCAATAAGGGGTAGCGTGTTCACTTTTCAATATATGAATGTGACTTTTACGTGTATATTCTGCAACTGCTAGCGAACTATTATCTATCCATTCTTGAAACGTGAATGCAGCCCTAGTAAGTTCTTTTCATATTTGGTTAGGTAGAGAGGAGCTTTGAAGGTGGAAGTGAGCGTTTAACGCGCGTTAGTTAGGGGCTCCTTAAACCTACACCTGGGTCGCAAGTCCCAGGCACTGTTGAAGCTCCTCTCCATGCAACGATGGACCCGGAACCCGCACGGTGCATCCATGGAATGCTAAGAGGTTTCGTCTCGTCTCTTATAACTACCAAATCCATCTTAAATTCAGAGAACAGGATTTGATTCTATGGGTTGGGCGCGATGGTACAAGAGCCGCAATTTTTGCGAACACCATTTACCAACCTACCCTCATGTGCAACAAAAATACATTGTGCTGAAGCAGCTATCCTCAAGTTCCTACTCTATATTTTCTTCCGTTTTTTTGACTGTTTGTCTTTTTGTTCACGCCTAATGTCATCGGGTTTTTATATGTTTGTTTCTTCTGTTTTATCTTCATCATAACTGCGAATAGGGAGGAATTTAAACTACTTTCAAATAATTGATAAAAAAACGGTCCGTTTGCGGTTTGCTAAAGCCAAATGAAATAATGATCCATTCGGGAGTTTTCTAAAAGATATCCGGATGTTCTTTTATAAACTTCTTACCTTGTAAGACCGCTTATCTTTCTGTTTTCCTTATTAAGCTTCTAAAGGTTTTGGAACATTCTGTTAAATTTAATGCAAAAATGAAAAAACTCTTATCTCCTGACAATAACAGTGACAACTACTTTTTAGAAAAGTATTATGCATAAGAAACTATATTATAATTAACAGCTTTTTATATTTGTACTATATAACTTAAATTAAGTCTCAGGTTCTTAGAATTTTATCAGGGCATAATTAAATTCAATTTAGGTAGTAGCTAGATGAATGCATGCTTAATGATGCGTCCGTTAATGAGGACTTAGATTTCGAAGTCATCAAGTTCATTGTTCCATATACATTTTTAAATTTGTCAGTTTGAGGGAACCTTCAACAAGGATTTTAAAATATTCAATCTCAGACTCTGATCACCCCTTGAAGAAATATCCGATTGTACATCACTCAGTTAAAATAATTGATAATCAATATACACATTTACAATTGCGATCTTTAATGGATTTGGGAAAAGTGCTATATAAATATCAATAACATTAAAATATGAGAATCGTTTATTTCATTCCACAATTATTTCGTCCATGTATTTCAGTTGGTAAAGAAAAATTACATAATTACAAATTTTCCATTTCCAAGTAATGTTCTTTGCAACTTGGAGAAAACATTTTTGTTCCAGAGAGAATTTGAATAGCTGCAGTTTGCTTTTAAATCTATTTACAAATTGGCTATATTAGGTTTTTTGCACAACAACTTTTAATTCAGCTTGTTCAAGTGTTGCGTCCCAAAGGCTAAGAATGCAAGAGCAGCCAGAAACTGAAAGTCTCTCGTTTAATTTTGTAGTTCGGACTATCACATGCCATGTATTTTTTTAAATAAAAGTACATTTCTTCTTAATGTGACAAAGCGCTGCAAGCAATTTCCAGCTCTTAGCCATTTTTTTCAGAGTGTAATAATATCGTTTTTATTGCATAAATTTCACTTAAAAAAACTTTTAAATTTTCCGTGTCAATATCCTGTTTTCAGCTCTAATTAATTTGGTTATCCCAATAACAACTTTCACAGTATTCATTTATTGCGAAGATTTTCCACATAAAGCTTCTTGATGAACAATACAGTGAAGTAACGGGCAATTCTTTTACTGTTTCTGTCTTAGCTTTCGTGCCATCAGTCACAATAAAATAATATTTACGAAATCCTCAATACTCCACAATAGTTTTGTTAACTGCTTTAAAAATATCAGTGCCTTGAGGTCTTCTTTTTTATACGAGATGGAGCAAACAAGTAGGCCGCCTACTTGATGGGGGTAGTACCATCGCCCATGTACATCCACAAAATTCTTTTGCGGATGCATTGCCACCCTTATTTCGGTAACAAAGTGAGAAAAGGTTGCGAAAAAGAAAAGGGCAGGAAACGGTGGCAAAAGGAAAAGGGCAACCGCCTCTCTCACTCATCAAACTGTTACATATTTCCAATGCACCCTTCTCTGCTGACTCTTATATTGCTGACACCTTAGTCCTGCCTCATCAGCATCTCTCCTCCTTGTCCTCACCCAGCTATCCATCACACAATTCAGTCTCAATCCATCATCCATAAAAAACGGCCGTGTCTACTTTCCACACTAAATCTTTTTTTTAATAACCCTTCAACCCCGAGGCTCACAACATTTGGTGGCAGCGTAAAGGGATTCAAAGAGTCCCCGGAAACGTCTCTTCTTTATTTAAAGTGTTAAATTCAGTGAATCGGTAACAATTGTGAAAAGGAACTTTCACACATATATATATACATATATGTATATACTATTTCCATATTCTGGAAATTGAAATTACAAAACAGTGAAAAAATAAATTCAATATTTGCCATATAAAATATATTCAATTCATTAATTTGTTGCGAGAAGAATTCAATATCTCTTGGTCATTTCTTTAACATTATACTTTATTATTTTTCGAACTTTTACATTACTGATTTTTCTGTTTGTATTGTGTTTATATTGTACTTTATACTGTCTGTTTGTATTTCTATTTGGACTATTTTTTTTTGTTGTATTGTAAAATATTTTTCTGTGTTTGGGGTGATTAAAAATGGCTGAAAATAGATCACAAAGTCTCAAAAATGAAAGACTAGAAATAGATGTAACCGACACCGAGGACGTTAGAGAAAGTCTCTGTCCCCCTTCTTCAGGACCATCAACCAGTTCCACGTCCAAAAGGAAAGCACCAGTCACTAAACCTGAATTAGAGCACTCAATCTTATGCAAATTCGTTAAGTCCTATGATGGCCGAAGAGATACATTAAACTCATTTATAATTAATTGTTACAATGCTTATGAATTAGCACCCGAAACCCAAAAAGATATTTTTTTCAAATATATACTATGTCAATTACAAGGAAAAGCTGAAACCGCCTGTTCCATAAAAGAGTTCACCAACTGGCAACAACTAAAAGAATTTCTTAAAACGCAGTTTAGTGTCCGTAAACATTATGCTCACCCTTTAACCGAGTTACAAGAATGCAAACAAAAATTAAATAAACCATTTAGTCAATATGCCTTAAGAGTAGAAACTTGCCTTGCATCGCTGCTCACAGAAATTTTAACCTCACACGGGAATAAAAGCCGTGAAATGATAGGTCGCACGGCAGCAATGAAGGAATTAGCCTTTCATGATTTTCAAATGGGATTAACACCGCGTATTTCAAATATAGTGCGATGTAAATCAGT
>DVQP01003720.1:0-10449 GCA_018231745.1 Danaus eresimus
CAAGGATAACATACTATACAAATTTTACAACATTTCAAAATGTTCATTCCTAAAGTGTTTATTGGAAAGTTATTTACATAACTACCGTATTAAATCTTATCAAAATAAATGACTTCATTTTCAAGCCTACATCAGTATCTGTAAATTACTTTTTAAACCATTTAAATTGGGTGTACCATTTGAAAGTTATCATAATATAAGTTTAATAATTTTCTATATTAAATAGCCTACTTTATGTTTACATATGAAAAACACAGTCATGTTATGTATAGTATAATAATTGACAGCTAAATATTTAATTAATATGAAAAATTGGGTAAGAAAATATAGTTTATAACTTAAATCCTAAACACAAATTTATTGTAAAGTTAACATAACAAATGATTTCAAGTACTAAGAATTCTTTACTTTTAATACTGAGTGAATGATTTCTTTGATGTATTTTACTTGGTTTGGTTAAGAGAGCTGTTCTAATACAGTATGATAGGAAGGAAAGAACACTATGTAAGGTTAGTTGAGGACTAAAGATGTAGACAGTAAGTAAACATGCATCATTTGCATGTGGTTAATCAGGAAATAGGCTTGTATAAATAATTTTCAGGAAGATCAACATTTGTTATGATTTATTGATATGATGACAATTTCTTAAAAGACTGCTGCAAATATTACTTATATTTACATTACAGTACAATTGATCTGTGATATCAATGTTCATTTTGATATTTTTACAGTTACACAGCTCTTGAAGTATTTGGATTAATAACATATGTTTAGATGCAAAGAAATTGCCTGTAATCTTGTAATAAATCTAGAAGAGGCACAGATTGAGCTTCATATTCTATATTGATCATCATACCTGCTCCATAGCCTCGCCTGACCTCACAATTGACACTCCGCAGTTCCCTGACCCATATTTCAAACCTTTATACAAGGCTCCAGTAGGAGTTACTACTTCGCAGTCAGTGAACGGCAGTTTGTTAAGACTTTCTTCAATAACAAGCCTAATAAGTCGATCGGCATAGAACTTGAAATCACTACGAGTGGTATGCCTATAAAATAGTTCGCCATTTTATTAATAAACATATTGTTTGTTGAATAGTTCTCTGACAAAGTACACATATGTGTTAAATAAAATTATTTGTTCATTACTAAGAGTAGTATTCAAAGGATATTTTAAATTGATTTTGGTATGGTACTGTATAAAAGTGGTTCTAAATTAGGGTTGGAAGAAATTGAGAAAAAACATTTTTCTCATAACCTCACTCACTTGTCACGAAGAATAGTTTGTAGTTCCTTAATATTATTGTTGGACGGTAACAGCATAAGGCTGTCGCCAAATTGTTCCTTAATCTCATTTGCGTCCCACTGACGAATGTCGCTATCAATTAGATCCATTTTATTAAATAAAACTTCGAGGAAGAAACCTAGATTTAAATTTTAACACGGTAATCAAAACACAGTACTGTCACACTAATGTCACTGTCAAAAGGACAAAAGTACAGACAGCATCAGAATATACAGACTTTCAAAATAAAATGATTATCAAATTTCCTTTAAATGCAATCCCACAACGCTAAAATCCTTCCACCAATCTCTTTTCTAATAAGGGTATACGAATTATTAATTTGTGATAAGAATAGTATTGACATATTTTACACGCCTGTGTAACGACGCATTTCTATTTCTTTTTGACTTTTTTTTCCTTTTTTCATTTTGGGTCATAATATGATTTCTTAAAATATTATAGTAATTTAGATAAATTACTAAAAAATTGTAACAACGGACACAATATATATAGAAGCAGCAGTCAAATTTAATTATAAGTAGATACTTGTAATTAAATTTGACTGAAGTAAATGGAATGAAAAAATCTGTCTTTAAGCTAGGTTAATTTTTTAAGTTGAATCAATAAAAAAGTCAATTAATTTTATCCCGGTTCAAAATCTAACATAACCATGTCTATGTAACCTCCGTAGGAAAATGTTTATGGCCTATGCCAATAATATTCGTTTAGGCATAAGTTTATAACTTAAACTATACATACTAGGATCAGAGAACAGGTTTTATGTTAATTTTGAGGGTGAGGAAAAGAAATACAAAACATAATGCATGAATGCTTTATTTGCCCAGAAAATACAAATTAATTATTGCAAGAACAACTCACTTTTAGTCCCGAACAATAAATAAATACCTTTATTTGTATATAACAGTTACACAGCTCCTGCAATAGATGTTATCACAAAATATCTTCAAAAATATATAACTATTATGAAATACTTTGATAGCTTTTGGTAATTAATTTATCTGAAGCTAGAAATATCCAATCGAAAAATAATAAGTGACACAGAATATTAAAATAAAATAATAAATGGTAATATTCAGCTCCTTACGTAAAGTAATCAAAAAAAAGTCATAGAGGCTGGCTTTGGAAAAGATTTTATAATGTGCATTTATTATTAGAAATATAGAAATGTGGCTATCAAAAAGTATATGTGCAAGCGCCAGACGTACCTTTGTATATTAATTAAAAAGTAAAAGCTGAGATGTTCTGTAAAATAAACACACATTTCTGTGATGGAATTATCTCTAACCCCGACATGTCCTCCACTCCTCCAACAAACGGTCACCTTATTAACCTGTATTTTGTGAGAAGGAGAAATTTTTACATCAACATATGAAAATATTTCACTCGTTTATTTTTTGTTCTTTGCCATTGCCTTTAATTTCTCTGGTACATTCCAGTAGCAAATGATCATTACATGTGATATATAAAATTAGACTTTGATAAAAATATCCAATGGGTGATAAATTATTACAGGATATACATCAATGTATTAGTAGTGACATGTTTTGATGAAAGTGTCTTCTACAGTTAAAAGGAAATCCTAGTCTGGACCGGTGAGGTCGGTTATTGTACTAAATAACAAAGTCTAGACTGGACTACCTAGTTTTCTTAGTTTTCATCTGGTCTGAATTGACTTTGCCTACACTACATCCTATTCGTCCCAAACCCCAAAAATCCTTGGTGATGGTGAAAGCGACATTAGTTCCTATATTATTATAATCGAATGTATTAAAAAATGTATATTCCTTCGTAGATGTACATTTTTTTAATTCATTTTGCACTATATGTTCACTTTAATTTTTTTTTAACATTATGGCGTAATTTGAACTGTCCGTACTACTTAATATACAAGTACTCTTTGACTCTGTAAACACTAATTTAGGAATAGCAGTTACTCGGGTCGCTCGAACGGAATACCTACGTTTAATATTTCTAGCGTTTTAACGTACGATTAACAAAAAAAAATAAAAATAAAAAAGTATTCAAAACTAGACGCTAGGTCGACTACAATTCGTAACTGAATTTCCTCGCCACACATCAACTCGCGGTCTGTTTTGTACATCATGCCAGTATTGTTTCAATAGGCTCGTATTATTGCTTCACTTCCTACACCGTCCACTAGACGAGCTAACAACCGATGTAAAGTCGCTTACAACTATATGAAAAATAAATCTAGTTAACTTTAACACTTTGTGCACTTGTTTGACAAGCGTTCAAAGCGTACACTTTGAACAGTAAGTGTATTCGACTTTAATAGAGCCAACGAAACGAGATAGAAAATGTAAACAAACTTTTTTTTTTTAAATATTTTTTCGAACTTTATCGAAGGTTGGTATTGTTATAGTCGTATGAAATGTTTTAATTCTTTTATCACCACTATTAATATGTAAAATAAGAATTCTTTGATGGTTGGAATAAAAAAAAAATATAAAACTTAGAAATCGTGTGACGGAACAATTTTGTGATTTTAATTTTGTAATGATATGAAAATGCAACTTTGATATCAATAGTAATAAGTTTTATTTATATTTTTTATCTCGTTTCGTTGGCCTCAGCATAAACGTGTGTCTGTATATCCTTATACCACGGTTTAAACGAAAATCACAATCTTTTAAACTGTACATTTAAAACTACCCTTTACAAATAAATTACATTAGAAATTCACTATATTTAAGTAATAAATACGATAACAAAGTTATACGCTCCCGTACGGACTGTGGTGACAGAGACACGTTAGTTTGTAGCAGGTTTATAAAGAATCGGACAAAAATAATTTATCTTCATATTAAATATCCAAACAGGGTCATTAACAATTACTATTAATTTGACTCACACGCTCGTTCCTCTGTATAATCTACGGACACAATATATATAGAAGCAGCGCTAAGGGCGAGTCTACACCGAAGCGTTATCAAAGCCAGAGACTCCCGGCGGAAACCGTTACAAATAAAGCAGGGAATGTAACTCGTGACGACCGCCCTTCAAGCCAGCGACACTGATTTCTAACAATTTTCGATTTCACATAAACAAAAAAATAATAATTTAATTACGTGAGCCCCCTGTATAGTAGTGACTGCACAATATCAGTTTCCGGTAACGGACCTGCTTCACAAGGAACTTTGAAAGCGGTGGTAGCATGTGATCTATATATAGTTGATTGTATGTCGCCATATGATAACTATCACGGCGCGCTGACAGCAGCTTAGTGTGTGATAATCAGCCGTCCGTAGTGCTGTGGGTAACGGTGGACATGGCGTCACGCGTATCATGTAACTGTTTGTTCATTGGTAAGTGATCGAGAATTGTCAAATCGGCGTCTATACTAAGCTATATCACAACGTCGACTAGTGTACGACACCATTCCTCTGTCTGGGATAACTGTTGGCTTCGACCTTCTTGGACGCCTTGGGCACGTCCTGTATGGGTTCGGTCTTCGCCTTTTTGCCGGATTTCGGCGAGAAGTATGCCTTGTAGAAGAACTGCGAGAACAGCACGAAGTAGGAGAAGTACATGGCCGTAGACAGCTTGATGTTTATTTGGCTGATGCCGCACGCTCGGGGCGGGACGTTCGACAGGTAGTTGTGGGCCGACACGTTGATGGCACAGCCGACTATCATCTGAGTCAGCTGCAGCACCGTGATCGTCATAGCCAGCATCTTAGGCGGATACTTGCCCATGCTGACCAACGCGTAGTACGAATACATCACACTGTAATGACAAAATACACTTTATTTATACCTGCATGCGATCCAAAATTGAATGATTCATTACTGTTTGGTGTTTTTATTCCAATGATGTCAGAATTACATGTTATTAGTCTCAGATCGAAATGAACACAGCAGCATTATGAGAGCTGATAGTTATCCTTCACTGTTCGTGACAAGAAATATATACTTTAAGAATAGTATAGATTACCACTTGGAGTTTAGACAATTATATACACACAGAGTACTTATAATATGTACCAATATCACGTTGAAAAACACGAGATTTACAATTAAAATTAATGTTGATGTCATTAATTATCACTTTCTTTTCGATACTGACTGCTTTGTATAGAACAGTTTTTAAAACAATAGAATATATATCTACATATGCATGTGTGTATATAAATAAATATGTATATACATTTATTTAAATTGTTTTAATGTACAACTGTGCCAGCGTTACTGTTGAAGTTACAGTACACTCGCTATAAAAACTTATTGAAATATATTATTTTTAAATTTATTAAGCGCTTAGTTATGTTTTTTTGGCGTTTATTATTTATTAATGTGATAGAAGTCGTTCTTGTTTCAAGCGAGGCTAATTTTATTTCTACTTCGCCCTTGATATTGATCTAAAGTACTAAAGCCATTGAGTTGGAGCAGAAGTATGTTGGGATACTGAATGTAATGATAATATAAATGACGTCATCACCTGTGAACACAGTAGTTCATAACGACGAACCACCTCGCTGACGAAGTGTACTCGGTGAAGGAGAACCAGGTGTAGAGCAGAACTGTGATGTGATGGTACCAGTGGAGGAAGATGAGCGGCTTCTTCCTCAGCACTATGAACACCGTGTCTCCCAGCTCCGGCAGCTTGGACAGCACGAACATCCACGTCCAGAAACCCGACACCTTGTCTTGTTCGATGAAACTGAAATTTTTTTATTCACTTTTCTATATCTATGTACGCTTCATTTTACATTATAGTCTAAGATACCAGCTCCCTTGTTTAATAGTTTCAATCGTTAAGATAGTTTCTTTGACTCGTTCGGTTTCTTACATATTTTTTTCGCATTAGCTATAAGCCGGTTGGAATATCTTTTGCTATTAAGAGATTTCAGGTTTAAGCCTCGTTTGACTTGCAGTAATCATGGTATTACGAATATATATAATGGCCATAATATATAATAGAAAATATTGCAATTATAACAAATAATTAGTAAACAAGA
The DNA here is from genome assembly GCA_018231745.1 of Danaus eresimus. Taxonomy (NCBI): domain Eukaryota; kingdom Metazoa; phylum Arthropoda; class Insecta; order Lepidoptera; family Nymphalidae; genus Danaus; species Danaus eresimus. The sequence continues at coordinate 6,285 of DVQP01003720.1, forward strand.
GAAATTCGATATGTTTAAATGACTAAAATGCACTTAAGATAATTAAATTTTATTATAATGATTATACTTAAATGTTATTAATTACTTGTTTTCCAATTTTTATAATAATAATCCTTGCAGTTTCACCTAATAAAACATTTAACTGTCAAATTAGAGAAAAATAACGTCGGCCTTATAAAACAATCTCATACATAATCATTCGAGTTAATTCATTAACAACATCCTGTATACATATACTATTATATATATACATATATATCGTCCTTCGTATTTTATTAGACTGTTTGAATATTTAAGATGCGTGGTATTAAAGTGACTTCAAGTTCATCAAATGTATGCCGAGTCGTTAAATAGCGTCATTGCTGTATGTCGTATGAAATGGCTTTAATAACTCTAGTATATGAAACATGTTTTTTGGCTGCGAAATTTCTTTTTATTCTTAGCTGCGTTTAATTCAAAAGCTTATTCCGTATATAATAGAGTTCAATATATCATGTTCGTTTGGAAATGTCAAATTTGTAAATTCCTACATTTCTTTTGCTGTTTATGTATTACGTATGTTGTTATGTAATCAGTCGCTATTCAGATATATATTTCATTATGAAGTACTTCAATATGCCTATATTTTATTTTCTCGAAACAAATTTAATATATTCGTACAAAAATATCTTCGGATATGTTATCTTCGGATATATGATGATTATCATCGTATGTTAATCTTGAATGACTGCTTCCCATAGCAACTGCTTCACACAATAGAGTCGTTTGTGGTGGATGCATCGCTTTTCTCAGTACTTGCACCACAATAGGTATGTCTTTTTTGTGAGACACGGATAACACACTTTTATATACGAGGTATAAAATTTTACTTCAATAAAAACAATGAAAGTATTTTCGTATCAATAACTATCAAATATCCATGAATTCCCAGAAATAGATTTGGGTATATAAAAAAAAGTATACTTTTTCTTAATATCAGTTTTTAATTTAAATTTTAATAATTTTGTACGAAACCTAATGAAAACATGCCGTCATTATATCTAAGTATGGCATTATATAAATACTTAAAAAAAATATGTAACTATATAGATCGTAAGATTAGCTTTTTTTCCAATAGGAAATAAAATTTGTATGGCCTTAAATATAAATGGACCTCATACATAAAAGGCGACAGAGAAAAACGTAACTTTTGGAAAACAAGTTTTATTAAGAGAAAAAAAAACGTGTTTATTTAAAACGTAAATTACGTGAACGTCGTCCGACTGACCGAATGAAATAGAAAGTACGTTTGTTTGTGTGTTACATAATAACACGTCACTAATTACAGACACCTTTAATTATATCACCGATGGCTGCTGCTGACACCAATGGATTGATGAATGTTAGCATTCATTATACGTGGTTATGGTCGGCTAGGGTAGACGTTAGAGTACAGTAACTTAGCACTACGTATGACATAAAACACAATGACTGTAATAAAAAAGATGACTGACGCTTTATTATAATGAAAAAAATATCATCATCATCATCATCAGCCTATTTTAGTCCACTGCTGATCATAGACCTCTCCAATTGTACGCCACTGAGATTTTCGTGATCGATTCTCGGCTACTATATTATTTTTATTGAACCCGTTTCTAAATCAAATTGCACCCTATGATATTTTTTGCCACATCTCATTAACGAGGTAATAAAAAATGTTGATGATAACAAAATTAAAATGTAATGGAAATACAGAGGAAGTACATTAGGTGTGACGCAAAAACACGTAGCGAATTTATAAACGGCCACTAATCATAGGAATAATTGTGATTCAAATTACATACTGTTTTAGAATTTTAATTAAAACTATGTTATAGCGCGGAGATTTAATCTATTCTAAGTAAAACAGTCCGATTCCCAACTATGCTTCTTACAGAGGAATAACTTCTTTTTAAATCAAACATTTCAAAGCCAGTATTTAGTTCAGTACAAGACAAAGTTAATTTTTAAGAACGTATTATTTTTTTTACTTGGACTTAATGTCACGGCTGGGTTTGTTCTGAGGGTCTGTCATTCTTAAAGGAGAAATCGTACTCTTCCGCTTATATAGAAATACATACATATGTAAATAAATACGATATAACATACTATGTTAAAACAAATGTAACAGCTAAGATTACCTATTTATATATAAAACATAATTCTACATTTATATTTTTATTTCACTGTCCAAATACAGAACGTCTTCTGATAAACAAGTTCGCTTCACTCGATGACGTCATACGATAGATACAAAGCGGATGTTAAAAATCATCTCAATATATCACGTTGAAAAGTCAATTTTATTTATAATCGGTTTCCAGACCACGTCACCGCCGCTGCCAAAACGGTCGGCCGACTTTGGGTAGGGAAGGTCGGATATAAATCGGATTTAGTGATATTTGTTCACTCTCGAATAATCCTATGGACCGTATCAACGGTATTCCCAAACCGACTTGGACCTTGGCCTTCTTACTTGATATTCGGAAAGTGGGCCTTTTTTAGATAGCTATTTACATTTATGGTATCAGATGATTAAGTGGATAGAGTTTGTTGATAGGACATGTTGAATAAATAATTTTACTATACGAAGAAAATGTAACTTGCCAAAAATGTTCCATCATATAATATATTTTAGAAAGAACAATACGTTGTTCTTCTGTTTTCAAGTTCAGAATATCGTTTTTTTTAACTTCAAATAAACTACAGTAATATTAATTGTTATTCCATGGAAAATTGAGTTGGTTTTCTCATTCTTTCATGTACATAATAAATATTTAGAGATTTCATAAAAGTTATTTTATTTTAAAAATAACTATTATATATATAGTAGGGAATAATTTTATTAAACAGACCTCTTAATTCCTTGTAATGCATACATAACGTAGGTCACTCAAATTGGTTGATTAAAACCTCAAATATTATTTGTTTTGAAGTCGACTTAAGGATGTCTATAGTTTTTGTACTTCACGGAAAAATCAATAGACCAAATCAAACAATAAACGAATATTAACAAATGTATACTTAATGTATGATATTTGTTTAGCAATACAAGTTTAAATGTTTACACATCCAAGTTAAGCTGTGTACGAGCTGTTTGTACAATGACTGGCGAGGACACATCACGAAACGATTGGTTCAGTTTGATATTTTATTATTAATTACGTTATAAGATTTAATACTCGTATTGTGATATGTCGTGGTGGCCTAGAGGTTAAAGACCCGTCGTTCGTGTATGAGGGAGCGGGTTCGAAACCTGGTTAGTACCAAGGTGGTTTTTCAGAGTCATATGTACTTTCTAAGAGTATTTAGACACCACTGACAGATGGTGAAGGAAAACATCGTGAGGAAACCTTGACTTATAACATCAGATAATAAGTTTGAAATCACCAACCCGTCTTGAGCAAGTGTGGTGATTAATGCTCAAAACCTTCTCCATTTGAGAAAGAGGCCTTTGGTCAGCAGTGGGTCCGATAGGCAGATGATGATATTGTGATGAAAGACGGAAAGCTGCATGTATTGAGGTGATTTTACACTTTTTGTGAAAACTAGTCCCTTTTAATTCACAAGTCAAACATCAATGGTTGTAGAGATATATCAAATGTTTGTGAGTCGGTGACAATATACACATAAAGGAATCTTTACCGGTTGACGTGTTATATTTGTCGAAGCCATGGTATAGTGTTTTGTAAATAATATATTTCTAATACATTTCATATAAAAATAAATAATATTAATGCAATCATTTTCAATATCAACTTTGACAACGTTTTCTTAAAATTTTCGTATATCTACGATTCTCATTAGACGTAAATAAATTAATGCAATCAGTTATTTACATCGCTGAATAAATTTCCTCTCGTTCTCGTGACCCGTGACCGGTGACAGTAGGTAGCTGCACTCGTATATTGGATAGATGATTTTGTGGAAATTTAACTATCACTTGCTTACACGTGATTTAATAGCTATTAACGATAAACATCACCCGAGCTGTTGATGAGTAACGATAAACTGTTCGATATAAGTCATACGATCACGGAACTCACAATTGATATGTTAACAGAACGTTTCCAATCTATCCAATATATGTATTATAATATATAATTATAATACTAATATTGGATAGATTTGGATATATATATAA
>DVQP01003721.1:0-10449 GCA_018231745.1 Danaus eresimus
TACACCAGGGTCGCAAGTCCCAGGCGCTGTTGAAGCTCCTCTCCCTGCAACGCGACGGACAGTTGCCCGCACGGTGTTTTTCAGCTGTTATTTTTTATTTTAACATAAAAACAACTAAAATTTGCCTCTAAAAAATCAGATATGTTTTTAAATAGTTATATTGAAAAAAATTATATTCTCGATGAAACTTTGAAACTTTAAAAAATAAAATAGAAATGCTCATCGAATTTTAAGGTCCACAATCAACCTCTCGAAGTCCAATAAAATGAGTTTCACGTTCTAAACATTGCAAACAAAATATTGCACATGGATAAAGACAGAAACATTCACGAAACTAAGAAAAAAATACTTGTTTCTCTGGCACTGTATAAATAAAAATAATTAGGCTTTCATGATTCAAGAGTGTGGAGAAAAACTTGAGCATACGGAAATATATATAATAAAAAAAAAAGTTTAAGGTCAGGTGCAACTTGATGGACTCGTTAAGTGAAGCTTGTTGGTTTAATTGGATGTGGTATTTGTTAGAAATAGAACTTTTTCACCTTGACCCATATCCGCCAGGGATGTGAGGTAGCTGCGGATCCCGAGGCTGGCCAGACCTTCGATTAAATATTATATATAGGACAAGGCCTCTTAGATTAAATAGAGACCATATTTATATAATACGATACCATATTTATACATAGAAAAAATATTTTCAAATGAATGAATAAATTAATTTTAATCAAAAGCAAAAAAGGGTTTAAAAATATAATTTGATATTATTTACATGGTAACACATAGAAAATATTTATACAACATTTTACTAGCACTAGTTAAGAAGTTGATACAAATTATATTCTACTATAATTAAAAATAAATTACTTTTTATATTAAGAATGAAAATTTTTAAACACGAGCAAGATTCGAACCCGCAATCTTTGGGATGTCACGTTCCAGACAAAACTTGAGCTATCAGGAACCGGGAAAATGTATCAACAAAACACATCTATCATAAAATTAAAAAACGAAATTTATGTAATGATTTTGAATAGAGCGAAATTAATTCTAACCACAAAACCACACTTTATACACACCATAATAATAATTTTACAATCAATAATAATTTTACATTTTTAAGTTACACGTTTTATGATATATTTCTTCATCGTTATAGGACTTTTGTTCTTATGACATAAAAGTAGTTTAAAATTCATATAAAATTTTAAGTCATTACTATTAATTAATATCAATAAATATAAAATCATCAATCAAAATTTCTATTCATTGTTCTTAAACATTTCTTTATATTAAATGTTATTCTTTTTCCATAGTTTCATTGTATAACACATGTCACAGGTTAATAAATCTACACAATGAAGTTACTCTACTTAAGTTTCACTATGTATTTTCACATATTGAATGTCTTGTAATCGAGAAAGAAACTATCAGCGGGAAAAGTGCCAAACAAGACGTAAGGCGGAAACTCTACGTCACAAGGAAACTTTAGCGAAAAATAACTTTTATACAGCGCGCTATAGAGAAACAATTGCAATATATAAAAATTTCGTACCTTCAAAATGAAGAAGTAAACCTTATTGGTTGGAATTAGGAGTAGTTTTAGAAGTGGTGCTCTGAGAGAAAGCACTTTACGGTTATAAGGCTGGCTGTATGACGCAGATGTTGGCGTGCTTGGTTCATGGTTGGGTGGCGGTGGGCACGGGCCAGCAAGTCTTCACAGCCAGCCGCCAGTCGGGTGTCGGTCGTCAACTGGCAAGGATCAAGTCCGAGCCGCCCCGCCAACATAAGTTACCCGCGCGGCTACATTCCAAATAGTTACTCAAATACTAACTTTTAAATGATAGCCAATATAACTGTTACAAGTGAATAGCTTCGGTACACTTAAGGTACGTTTAGTTTTTACACATCATGTATAAACACGTTATTTTTAAATACTCTAAGTAACAACTCTTAAAAAAGTTTCATATTATCTAAATCTTTTTATTTGTTTTTACATAAATGACCTAGAAATAAAACATTGAAAAGTAATTGTATAGGAGACAACTTTAAAACCGGTATAGTATGACTGAAGTTCGTGAAATACATTCAATTTAAAATTATATAATTTTATTTAAGGAAATAACTATAATAATTTTAATTAAACTTCATATAATATACCTAAATATGATTTACAGTCCAATTTATTTGGACTTGCAGGTACGATATAAATGATTTAAAATCAAAAGTCATATGTTACGAATATATTAAGATATACTAAAAATATTGAACGCCATCACATGATAACAGCTTAGGGAAAAACCAGAATGAATCTTAATAAAGAACCAATGTAGGTATTGTCCACATTGCGGTGTCATACGAAGATTAAAATCGAAAAACTTTCACTGAACAAAGTGTTTTAAAACGACGCTTCAAACCGTCATAAGAATTGTCCTTACTTTCGTTGTTATCGGTTTTTTAAGGTTATTTCGCGCCCGTATTTATTCTAATAGTTTTTTTTATTCACATCAAACTATTCGAAAAATTCTACAATTATAATAAGAAAAGACTATACAAATAATTTTGATAATTTCGATATGAGTCATTGTTTAAGTTTTCATTCGAAAATGAAAGTTTTTAAATTGCTACAGAGATTATACGTCAATGTTAAATATTGTAAAGAAAGTTTTGCAAAGAAACACCTTTGTATGCCACCGTCGAAAATGGATCTACAAAAAAAAATGATTCGAAATAATTTAAATAAAAATATAAAATAATACAATATTTTTGTGGTAATCAGTATTTTTAATATATTCCATTCTTTACAAGATAATCTTTTTTTTGTATTGCTTTCAAAAATCGTCACAATTTAAAGAATTCATTTTAAGTTAGAAGGAAAGTTATTGATAGTTATTATTTAAAAAAAATTACCGTGAATTGGCCAAAAACCGAACCGCCTATTTTGCGTCGGTCGGAAAACAATATATTATTAATATAATATATATTAAAGTGTGAAACCTATCCTATAAAATATTAAAAGCAATATGAAAACAATTTCTTACAAATACTAATTTAATTCTCTGTGTGTAATGTTATCGTCGCTTGTGTATTTTGAATTTGGAAGTCGATGCACTAGTTTGGTCCACTGACCCAGTGACCTTCAAGTGGACCGGTTGCGCCCGCGCAACTCCACTGATCCATTATAACATTAAAAAGAAAGCTTTAAATATTCATAGGAACGGAAATAAAGGCTTCATACACTTTATGTGTTAATTTTGCGCTAAATTATTATTTTTTTTTATTGTGCGCTTAATGAAAAAAAATCTGTTTAGGATTAGGAATTAGGAAATTAAAATATGTATATTATTATTAATAATAGCTATTTTATTATCAAAATAACAACTTTTTAAATAAAGAATCAGTAATAAATTTCCCCAATAAAGTAGACTAATAAACACATCCGTCAATGAGTAGTTATCAATGTAAAAATTATAAAAGATATTACTAACAAGAGTAAATTGATATACGAAAAAAATCTATGAAGCAGCTAATAGAAGGAATACAAAGATTTAATGATTAAAAAGCAGCTTCAAACTACATTATCAAACTAAAGTAGCTTTGATTAAAAAAAAAACATTTTTTTTCCGGCTTCTGTTCTAGATGTTCCAGTCTATAAAATCCCTTTCAAGGGTTTTCCTGTTGCTACTTATATTTAAAACATCTCACGGACAATATTCTCCCGGATCGACTTTCACTGAAGGTAAAGTATGTTTTAGATTTTTTTTTCCCTCGAAAACGTAGAAAAAAATAAGAGTATATTCTTCAAAAAAACTTTGAAAAGTCCATTAATTAGCTGAACTAACTAGTCTTATATCGTCTGAACCTGAATTCTAACTTTAGATAATTAATTCATCAAAGGTATAGAAAGTAAGGTATCAGCTTATCCTGTTTTTTATTTGATTTAAATGAAAGCGAATGAGTAAATTAATACGATTTAAAGAGCTCTCTACACGATTTCTTTCTCACGTCATAATTGCAGACGACGCAACCAACCCTAGCGATGTAGAGTCTCGTGATGTAGGTCCTGAGCTGGAGTATAAGTACCATGACCATGAGGAGATGACGCGTTACCTGCGGGCCGTCTCCGCCAGATATCCCGCGCTCACAGCACTCTACTCCATAGGAAAGTCCGTCCAAGGTAAGACTTAATCAGACTGGAATCTCAAGTAATGGCTTTTAAATCTCTTTAGACGATGTTTGATAATATTTTTTGGATTGTTCGGGTTAGTAGCACTCACCTTTATAGATAGCTAATATGTTTACGACCTAAAGGTCGTAAGGTAACTGTAAACAGTTACCCTGCTGAATTCTTGATCATTAATTTACATTCACGATATTGAATCTACCTTACTTTAGATAGTTTAGTTCACTTCACTTTCATAGATTCATGAGTCCATAGCGAGTTGTACCTTCATAGACAACAAATCTATGAACAAAACGGCAAAAAAAATTTGTTTAATAATAAATTTTATAATTGCTGAGTAGAACCACACTCAATATTAGGAAAGGCAGCTTAAATTTGCATCGACACGTACGGAGCTTTTACAACCCTTCATTTATAAATCTTCGCTGATCGCAGTAATAATTCAAGTTATTAAATGAGAAATGGGAAACTCTTGGTTTGTAGAGTGGTAGCACAAACTTGCAATAAGCATACAGATTAATCAGGAATCTGTGTTGGACGTAGGTTCTTTTTTCACCCAATCCTTGGCCAGTTTTTAAAATAGCCGACTCTCACACCCAAATCATAATAGGATTACGGCTTACAACTAAATAATTCTTAAAAATTACTACCTCAAATTCTAGATACATAATTATTATTAATTTCAAACACAAGGAGGAAACATTTAAAAAAATACTTAAACTTATTTCTGTATTGGAAATGCATAGATTCTTGATAAGTAAGGCTACTTCCGGTTTGATTGAAACATGTGAAGTGCTAAACGGTTGAATAATTATTAGTTACCTTACACGCCAAGAACTGAACCGTGTGGGAGAGATTATACAGGAGGTATTATTTTACAATCGTTTGGTATAATATTATAATAATAGCATAAAATACAGTTTTTTGAACGTATTTCTATGATATTTTATATTCATAATGAGACTAACTCTGAAAAGCTATAAATTTTATTAAATATCTTTACTTTTTTTTATTTTAACATCGTAAATGATCACGGAATATTCTGCCAACGTAACGTAGCGCAGGTTTTATATAAATCCTAAACACCAGGTCGCGATCTCTGGGTGATGGTAGTGTCGGCATCCCCCTACGAGCATATGATTGGCAAGCCAGATGTCAAATACGTAGCCAACATACACGGCAACGAAGCTGTTGGGAGGGAACTGCTTTTACATCTTATACAGGTACGGAATATTTGTTTTAAAATGTAAAAAAAATATTATCTAACTACGCTGGTCTAAGCAAAACTTTTTGATTGAATCCAACTTTTGTACGTAAATAGCCTTTACGTAGAGTCATGTAGTTGAATATCAGTATTTTCAGATCAATCATTACAAGCACCTAAAATGTTTATCATGACAAGAATTATAGATATATCATTATTAGTTTTATAATGTTTTCTTTTGTTTGTAATTTTAAAAAATTTATTGGTCTTTCATCGATATCACACATTTCCTATAAATACATTAATACTTGCAGTGTATATGACTCACAACTTTCTACGTAGGACATGTATTCTTGTCATGTTTAACATACATATATAAAATACTATTCATGAAAATTTTATAAGTATAATGATATTTATATATTTGCAGTACTTAGTAACTTCCTATGAGACGGATTCCTACATAAAATGGTTATTAGACAACACACGAATACATTTGATGCCATCGATGAACCCTGACGGTTTTCTTATATCTCGTGAAGGACAGTGTGACACCATTCATGGCAGGTGCGTTGCTATTGTGTTATTTTTATACTCTATTTCTTTTATGAATAGTTGTTTATTGTATACAAAACTGAGCGTCATTTCATTACACAATCTGCCTATAATAACGGCATGTGTGACATATTTTACAATGGAAAAAAATCAGAGCTTGATGTTATAATATCGAAATTCATCAGATTACTATTTGTATAGTATAAACTTACTATAGCTATTATAAAATTGTTCGCTTTGCTGTATTATATGTGGGTCATAACGGTGTACGTTTATGATTACAATATTAAACTTGTTTTGTAGATTTGAACAAATTATAACACATTCCTATACTCGTTTACGACTTACCTAAAAGATAGAAGAAAATATTTATTCTAAAAGAAAGTACTCACAACGTACAACGATTATTATTTTTAGAGTTTTATTATCTATCACAATAAACTAAAAGTATTTTCCTAACTGTTACCTTATTATTAGAATGTAATACCCATAAACTCGTTAATGAAGGCACAACGCCCGTCGCTACGACTTGAACCGTAACTTCCCGGATTTCTTCAAACGGAACACGAAGCAGCCTCAACCGGAAACGGAGGCTGTAAAGGAATGGATAAGCAAGATACAGTTCGTACTATCAGGATCGCTGCACGGCGGCGCCCTGGTCGCCTCCTACCCCTACGACAACACGCCTAGCGCTAGTAACTATATATTACAACATAAACACAAAATAACATTTGAATTTTTGTCCATCGTATTCTTTATCCACAACTAACTTTTGATAAGTCAAGTTTAGTTATACATGACGAATAAAAATCTGCTTAGAACCCACTTACAAACTAAGAAACGATTACTGTTATATAAAATGAATTAAATTTATATTTTAAATCACAAAAATTGTCATGATTCTATCTGTTTACAACTCTATTGGAATACTAAGAAATAGAACCTATTTTTAACAGCAGTACGTACTTGATACTTTTTTTTTTAACAAAATACCCTGTTTTCTATAATTCAATGACAATAAAAACATCTTTGTTATTGCTACCAAAAGGGATTTGCAGGTCGTCCGTTCTTTGCTCGGGTGAAGTATATTATATGTTTATAATACTTTTTTTTGCTCTGAATATTTTAAAGTTCTCATATATTTTAAAATGTAACTAACAGTCCTTCCCCCCACATGTCCTCTGAACGCAGTTTTCCAAAGCTACGCGCACAGTCCGTCGGTATCGCCCGATGACGACGTCTTCCAGCACTTGGCCCGCGTGTACTCCAGCAACCACGACAAGATGTCCCGAGGAGTCTCTTGCAAATCCGGATCACCAAAGTTTGAAAACGGTATCACTAACGGCGCGGCCTGGTATCCGCTGACAGGTAGGAAACTGTACACAGACCCTCTATATACAGACAACATTATTTGTAACAATAACTAGACGTCCGAAAATGTCCAAAATGATCTCTAGATTTGTAGAAGGTGAACGAAGATTGAGACACAAAGTAAGTACAGAGTGCATGAGTATAGTGTGAGAGATTAAGAATGATTGCCTTAACACAATTTTATTCATTTGAACCCAAGTAATAAAGAATACATTAATGTCATACAAATAAAAGAGTTTATTTATTATTTTTAAATTTATTGATCATAAAACAATTTATAAATCAGTAGTACACAGTTGTTATCAATTAAGAGCCACGATTGGATTTTATCATTTATGTATATAACAGTTGCTTAATAATACAACTATCCTTATATGTTTATCACGCAGGCGGAATGCAAGACTACAACTACCTTTGGCATGGATGTATGGAAATAACGCTAGAGATCTCATGTTGCAAATATCCACTGGCTCATGAGCTGCCGAAATACTGGCAGGATAACAAACAGGTGACATAAACTAATATTTAAAAAAAATAATACATAATCCATAGACAAGCAGTAATACAGAGGGATGTAGAGATATCCCAGAATTCCAATTCCCGGAGTGAATCCCGATAGTACTGCACGCGAGCCTTGCCCCCGCATTTCCTGTCGTCAAGGAAGTGTTGTGTCCACCGAGACCTAAATCGTCTTGCTGTTCATGAAGAACTAATGCCCTTCCCAAAATGCTGTTCCGACCTCGTAGTGATATAAGTCCATCCACAAAATCCACCACGGCAACGTTTTCAGTGACGTTTGATATAAACTCTACGTTCCCTAGATCTCCGACATGGCGTACGTCATGCACTCTATCGCCGTGATTAGTTCCATCAGGGTTAAAGTGAGGTCCCGTGGCATCGCACGTGCTGGTGTCCCCAAGTTCGTGAACATGGAATCCATAGAGCCCCGGTTTCAGACCTGTTATCTTACCCTGAACTCGCAAACCGCCATCCGTCTCAGTGAAATATATGCTCCCAGTAGCATTCAAAGAAACCAGATTAGCCACAGCGACTCTGGCGTCACCATACACTGATATTACGCAGCACAATAAAATAACAAATTTAACAAACATCTCAAAAGTTTTAGCTTCGAATCGACCTCAGTAAATGAAAGATGGTTTCAGTAAACCCACATATCTTCACACGAACACGATAAGATAGGAATTATCACAAAACATAACATAATAAAATATATTGTATAATCCAAACAATATCTAAGATGACTAATGGCTTTTCCAAAATGACTATTAGATTTCTTTTATAACATAATATACATATTCAAATAGTACCAAATGATAATAATTAGTTTAACCCCGTGTATTATTCCAGGCGCTGATAAAGTATCTAGCTGAAGCCCACCGCGGCGCCCACGGTTTCGTCATGGACGAACACGGTAACCCGGTGGAAAAGGCTTCGATCAAGGTTAAAGGACGCGAGGTCACATTCCATACAACTAAATACGGAGAATTCTGGCGTATACTACTCCCCGGAACTTACAGGCTAGAGGTTAGTTGGAAACATACCGCTAGAATAAAAAATTAAATAAATACGTACATTAGGGATGTTAAAGAAAAAATGCTCAATTTTTTTTATTTTTAAATTTGAGGAAAAAACATAAAGGTGCCTTTCAAACATCTGAAATATGCATAACCTGTTAAATATAAATTAAATATGTTTGTATGGTATTATAGAAAAGTATTTTTATTGAACTAGGTCGGAGCCGATGGATATTTACCACAAGAAGTAGAATTCTTTGTAATAGACAGCCACCCGACTCTGTTGAACGTAACGCTGCATTCCGCCAAGGTGAGTTCATTACATTTTAGCATTTACATCATGTATCAAATGATTCTAATTTATAAATATTATTAATGGTGGAATGATTAAGTTAATATTTCCCCTAAAAAGATATTCAATCGTACTTGGAAACGGGCCCAAAAGAGGTTTTACTAAACAAATTATTTTCTAATTGGATTTAGATATCCAACCATTATACCATTAGTATAAATGTAAATAAAAATGTCATGTATTTTATTATGGTTGCTGGGTTTCATAGTCTGTAGGTTCGTTTTATAGAATTTTGTCTGTCTTTACGTAATGGCATCACACAAACACCTGTGTATGAGGATGGGATCACGAGCTGTCAGATATAACGTGAGGAAAATATTTATATAGAGCGATGTATTAGGATGTATGAGTGATTAGTTTAGTGAACCCACTGACCTACGAAATAGGTTTTAGGGTCCCAGTCCGTTAATGGCCTCGTCTTATTGTCTCATCATTGATCATTCAAAATGTATCTTGAACTATGTTAACTAAATTATATTACATATTCTGTAATTTACGTAAGAGTTTACACATAAAACGCCATGCTATGTTACTAGGCAATAAGTAATATGATATGTTAAAAGCCTTAAAAAACAATAACATTCAGTAGTTATTGTACTTATCGAAGCCGTTAATGGAATGGGACTCTCAATTCTCAAATCATACTACTTATGAATGACAAACATTATATTTTTACATGCATTTTGTCTACCAACTTTGGTTTGGTTACTCCAAAATGTGCCTTCAATAATCTTAGTTGCAATGATTACATGATTTCTAGTACCTTTAGTAATAATTCTATATAAAGCCACAAACTGTAATATAGTCGCACTATAGGGGCACGCGAGCCTGAGTACGCGCGCACCACTAACCAAAACAAGTCCGACGAAGAAATCCGTGGCCTTCCCCAAGGATTAAATAAAAACTACCCACACATAACAGACGAAACGAGCATTGTCTATGGGATCTAGCTGTAGGTTATTGTAACGCTTATCATAGCAAGTTATCACCTCCAATTATATCGTCATCACCCGTAAGCGTAAAAATTTATTCATAATTGATGATACAACTTTTGTGATGACATCTATAATATCTATATGAGATCGGAAGAATGGCTTCTTCTCGTTGTTTTTCAATATAAATGGCATTACTTGTATTCAAATTATTTATTTTAATGTTGTGCTTGTATATATCTTCTGTAGTTAACGAAAACGTTTCGTAATAACAGGGGACCACTTGTTTTGGATTATCAATGTTTTATATATATATATAA